>JXTB01000631.1:13962-26505 GCA_002914805.1 Parasponia andersonii | reverse complement strand
TATATATATATATTTTTTCTTTTTTGGTGCTAATATGACATAGATATCTTAATTGCTCATATATATGTACTGACATGAATATTTTTTGGGTTTGTGTGTGTGTGTAAATAGCGAAGAGAAGTATAGGATTTGTTGGATATGGCTGAGGCATCTACAGCTGCTGTTGCTTCCAACCCTGAGTTGTTGGAATGGCCGAAGAAAGACAGGAGACGATTTCTTCATGCTGTTTATCGAGTTGGTGATCTTGATCGCACAATCAAGTATGCCCTTTTCAAAATTTCAATCGTTTATTGTAATGTTCATCAGATGCTGTAAATTCTTGTTTTTTCTTCCCAGGTTTTATACTGAAGCTTTTGGGATGAAGCTGTTCAGGAAAAGAGATATTCCAGAGGAGAAATACTCGAATGCCTTTCTCGGGTTTGGCCCGGAAGAATCTCACTTTGTTGTGGAATTAACATACAGTAATGCTGCTCATCTCATCCCTCTTTTTTGGTTCTGTTTGTAATTCTTTAGATTTCTGATAAATCTGAAGAAATTAGAGTTGCCACCTCCTAGTTCGTACTTAGTTTATGCTAGGGTGTGCATGATTTTGTTTGAATTTCTTGGAGTCTTTGTTCTTTTTCGATGATAGGATGAAAACAACGAAATTGGAATAAATGTTGAACTATTTTAATGATATCGTCTTTTTGAGGGATTATTTTCTCGTTGATTACAGATTATGGGGTGACTTCATATGATATTGGAACTGGATTCGGACATTTTGCTATAGCAACCCCAGATGTAAGTCTCAGTTTACACATGTTAAGAAGTTGTTACACTTGGGTTTTTCACTTTTCGTACTGATGGAATGAATTATAATTACCGTGGACCACCAGGTTTACAAACTGGTTGAACACGTTAGGTCCAAGGGTGGCAATGTCACCCGGGAGCCAGGTCCTGTTAAGGGTGGAAAGTCTGTCATTGCGTTTGTGAAGGATCCTGATGGTTATACATTCGAGCTTATTCAACGGGAATCAACTCCTGAGCCACTTTGTCAAGTAATGCTTCGTGTTGGTGATTTGGAGCGCTCTATCAAGTTCTATGAAAAGGTGGTATACCTTTCATTTATTTGTTCATTTTATTTCAATAGATTGTCTCCATTCCTACTCTGAGCAGCTTCTCAAGGGAGTTCTAGGCTGCTAAATTTTGAAAGTTACAGTTAACTGCACTATGCGCTCAAAACCCCACACCTTGCAAAATTTCTGTTACAAATTTATTAGTCATTGTATTACCAATTTTGCTCTCCTGTAATACCATATCCATATGAAATTAATCTTAGCAGTTGGATTGTGAAGAATTAAGTAACTTTGTGACAGATCAGTCTATTAATAGTTTTCTGGAGTTATTGCATCATGATTATGGGATTCTTTATTCTTGTTTCATTCTTAATCTGATAAACACATTACCGTCTTCTTGCCTTCAATTTTGTGCAGGCTTTGGGGATGAGTGTTGTAAAGAGGGTTGATAGGCCTGAGTACAAGGTTTGTTTCATGATTATAATCATGTAGAGAGATGGATAAGTCATTTTTAACTTATGTAGAAACTTATGGATGCTCCTGTTTTTTTGTGTCATGTGCTTTGCAGTACACTATTGCCATGTTGGGTTATGCAGAAGAGGAGAAGACAACTGTTCTAGAGTTGACTTATAATTATGGTGTGACTGAATATACTAAGGGAAATGCATATGCTCAGGTTGATTAATTTCTGTTTGAGCATATTTTTCTTTTCTCGTTAACGTAATAACAATTTCCTCATCCTGAATATATATATGTATATATATATTGGCATCAATTCCAGATTGCTATTAGTACAGACGATGTATACAAAAGTGGTGAGGTTGTGAGCTTGGTTACACAAGAGCTGGGAGGAAAGATTACTCGCCAACCAGGACCAATTCCTGGGATCAATACCAAGATTACCTCTTTTCTGGATCCAGATGGCTGGAAGACTGTGAGTTTTTACTTAGTTACTTATAAGTTATAGCTTAGTATTTTGTTTACTTTGATTTTTGTTTGGTTTAGTCAAGTACTCTAGCAAATAAGATATCTACTTGTGTATCAATGAGTTAAACTACGATACTGTCTTAATTAATAATTCTTCGAGAATAAATGTTATGGTTGAAATGCCACATAACCAAATTGAAAAAGTTTTAGTGGTAGTTGATTCAAGGATAGATAACTTGATAGATCCAAATCAGCTCAGACTCAGTTGTGCTTTTTGTATATTTAAAAACACATTTAAGGAAATAATGCTCTCAGTTATTGCTGCGCTCATTTCATGGTTACTTTGTTCTGTACTTGTAGGTTTTGGTTGACAATGAAGACTTTCTCAAGGAACTCAATGCGTAAGTTCATAGCGCAGTATATTTCGGTTGCATTACCTTTTAATAAGCGAGTGCCTAGTTTGGAAGCAAACCCTTATTGACTATTTTAGTGTGGTTGTTTTAATGTGGTTGCTACTATGTTTACTCTATCTTCTTTCAAGGTGGGTTCTTGTGTGTTGCAGTTCTTGGATGTAACTATTATGGATTGAATGTAAGGATTTGATGTTCGAGTAATGCATGTAGTTGTGTTACCTATGCTGGAACCCCTTCTTTTAATTGACTTTGACTCAAACTTGCGTTTGTCTAGACTAGTGCCGGAAATACCAGTGTTTTATCATAAACTTACATTGAATGATGGGGCACGAGTTTGAACCACGTCTAAACTGAAAATGGAATCTTAGTGGTTGAGACATCATATAGTACAAATTTTGAATTAAAAAAATGTGTTCATGGTATTATTCTCGTGTCTAATAGGTGCCAACTTAAATACATGTTGCATACACTGGTATAATAACAGCACAAGTGTATAGTAGAATTTTACATTTCAGCAACCTTTAGTATTCCGTAGGTTAGTTCACTGTTGTAATCCATTTTGAAATTTGTGGGTGTTTTTTTTTTTTCAAGAATATTGCTAATTATTTCAGCTCATGTTTCATTTTTTTAATATCCGTTGATGCGACACATGATTTTTTATTACCAGTAAATGTTATTCAATTTATTTATAATAACTTTTAATTCATCAATTCAAACAGTGAAAATTCATTGTTAAATAGGGTGAAAGCCTGAAGTTTTTTTTCCCCACGTACGCTAGTATGGAAAACCTTTTGCTTTGTCGAATCTCAATTTAATGATCATTAGCTCAACTGTTCAAAGAACATAGCTGATCTGCCTGGAAACAGGAGGAGGTTGGCTCTCTGCCTTTTATTAGAGGTTGCAAAACTATTTGTTTTCATTATTTGTTTCTGGACGATAAAGGACGAACGTAAATCAAGACAAGATGAATGTGGGGTCATCATATTTTATCGCAGAGCGAAGTAAAGGGTGCAATTTGTGATTTATAGATTTTATATTACTCTTTTCTGAAAGTCTTTCCATTCAAGGAATATAAATTCATATAAAGTCACTACCAAGTTAAATAACAAAATTGGAAACATGAAATGAAAGAAATATAAGATGGGAAAAGAAAAGAGAACTGAACTATCTCGTCCGAGCTAATTATACAAATTCATGAAAGTAAGCTTGCGCCTCTCCCATTTTATGGCGTGGTACCCTAAGAACCGTCACTTAACCAACAAAAAGAATGATTTACATTAAAAATAAATAATGTAAGAATCCTTCAAATTGAATGAAACTTTCCCTCCTAACTTGGAAACTTATCAGTGCTCCAAGGTTTATTATCTTCCAGCATCAGCCCTCAAAATATTATCATTTGTATTTACAACCAAGTCGCATGGTTTGCCCCTCCGGAACATTTGCACTAAATCCGTGGAAAACTTTTTATCCTCATTAAGGATTTCTGTCCATTGGATAGGAACCAAGGACGCGAAGAAATGTTGCGAATTCCTGCAGAACAAAGTATGTTACTCTTTCAATTATTTTCTCTAACACAGAAGCAAAAACATATCTAGCTAAGAGTTCAGTTAGGGCCGGATTGGTTCTATAACTGAAACCTTCTAATGAGTTCTGCCCTGAGGAGTTAAAAGTACCTTAATCCTGTTGATACTGGATAAGAAAGGCCGATAACATGAAGCAATAAGGCAAAGTTGTATTGTCTAGTTAATAATATGAGAGACTGACCTGAAGATGTCCCAAAGCATATTGAGCTCGGGGCTCTGCCATAGAAGCTTCGAAATCGATGTAAAAGTGGTAGTCGAAGCACCTGTCACAGTTAACTATTCAGTTTGTTTCGAAGTGAAAATCCATAGCATGTTTACTGTTGCAAATTATTCAAGAATAACTGAATAAGTATTCTGATCAAGTGAAAGTGTGAAACAACCCTTTCCATTGCTCTCTGTTCAGATACTAGGAGATTGCTTGGGATCTTTAATTAGTACTAAAACAAAGAAACGAAACAAAGCACTTACTTCCAAATTATATTCATGCACGTTTTACTTGAGTTTAGTCCAGCCAAATATATATTGAACTGATCCTAGAAGCTACGTAACTTTCAGTTATACCCTTACTCCTCAACTCTTTTGTTCTGATCATTTATTCAAAAGAAATCATGTTTCTTGCACCCTGCAGATCTCCAAAAGTCCACATAATACAACGTACGCACACTTGGAAACATGTAAACAGGAGAGCAGCGTTACTTGTTGGGGGTTAACCTATTTTAGCATAGAATGAATTAATCACTCACTTGGCACTCCCTTCATTAGAATCATCAACGACTCTAAGTGGATGCCGTTTCTGCGGACGACTCTCTATCTGAAATTGCTCAAAAGTGGAAGATTATTTATCAAACTCTATTGGTACAGTGGCCAAACTCCAAAAAGTTAAATGATAATTAAATTAAATAGTTGAATGAACTTACCTTTGTCAAGTTAATGTCCCTCAGGGCAAACACTGCCAAGGCTTTGAATAGTAACCCAGGACCTTCCTCTAAATTGAAAACAACGCTTGTCTGAGAAATGAAGTATACGTTTGTCTTAGGACCATGATAAGAAGTTATAATACTGAGCCACAAGAAAAAGAAGAAGAGATGGTAAAAGGGACCTTATATGGCCTGTCAGTTCCTGGAATTATGGGTTCTCTTGCAAGAATCAGAAAACGAGTAATGTTTTCATCATTATCCTGGTCAAAGCAATGGGAGAACATATCAGCTCGAGATGCATTTACATAGTTTATAACAACTCTCTCTCTCTCTCTCTCTCTCTCTCTCTCTCTCTCGATGAATAGGTGGGGGAGGATTTAACCATAAAATTACTTTCGTAAAAACAATGGAATTTTAGATATCATAACCAAATGTTAAATACGAGTATTACTGCTCTAGTACTCCTAGGGTAAAAATGTTAATAATAAAAACACCGTTTGACCCCCAAGTAGAAAGAAAGGTCTCAAACACTGCAAAAATATCCGTTTGTACTAATATCATATACAGAAAAACTGGTAAAATTTGCATGTTTTTTGAAACATGCCACGATCTTTTCAGAAATACATACTAAACTTGCAGATATGCGAGTCAATGTGGTCGGCGCAACAACCACTTTGCGGCCACACTTGACATCAGCACATTTCAGACTTCATTAACAAGTAAGATTTCTTAAACCAGACAGATGGCTTTAGAAAATATATTATGGGCATGGTGACCTCAATGGTTAAAGTTGTACTGTTCATACATATCTTTCTCAAGCAGTACATGATGAATTCTCAATCAAGCCAGAAAATATGCAGATATAGATGTTTATTAGTTATTATGTCAATTATTAGACCTTGAATAAGTTTTGAGCTTAAAGAAAACTACGTCAGTAGCGCAATATTCATCCAAGAAACCAAGAAAGGAAATATCAAAGAAAATTCTCACCTGTATTTTCTCTGCAAGAATGTCAAGCCCATATATTTCTGCAGCTCGAGCACTTGCAATAGCACCGGTATCTCTAAGGCCAATTGACGCTACCATCTGCACAAAAGTAAAAATTTTAGTCTTTAATCACATTTAGAGCTTATTCTAATGTATTATAGAAAACTTGCATGCATAACCTGCGCAGCAACAGCAGTGTTATCAGCACTGATTCTGATGATGCCTAAATTACTTAACGTCATCTCACATTGAGCAAGACACTGCAAGTAAGAACGTCAAAGACAAATCTTTTGAGGATCCAGTAATATTTTATACATATATAGATGCAGCTTTTCTAGCATCATCTAATATTTCAAAAGGAGTTTAAGTATTCAGGTACGCATTTATAATTTGTATTTATGAAATCCTGCAGAAGTTTCTGCACTTGTCAATCCAAAAGTTTCATAAAAATGTGATGTACCAAAACTTTCATTTTCATTATCTTTTGATTTGCACTTATAAACCCTTTTTCTATTTCTTTTTCTTCTTATTGGATAGTTTGAAACTTGTGCAACCATTATAATGTAGATTGCCAGAATCAAGTGGTAATTGCTGCACGACTGATCATTAGAGCAGTGTAATGTAAAAGACCTGCTAACAGTGAAGTGTCATAAGAACATTTCAAACGATTATGGGCTTCTCTATTTCACTTCAGAAAGTTCTGAATATGGTTATTGACAACTTTTGAGATACAAATACCAACCTGTGGATGGCTGAAAACACGTTTTATCTCCTCTCTTTTTACACAAGGTAATCCAAGTAGACAGTGGTTCACTTGCAATTTTACCTCTCCAACTATGTGCAGCCTATGGCGAAGGAGTAAATCATAATTGCGGTGAATGCTTCCACCGGCAGAATTCTCAATGGGGAGAACTGCCTTATCGACTAACCATAGTTCCACTGCCTGTGAAATTGAATTTGGACACAATCAGGGTACACTAGGAAGCAAAAAGATACAGCGATGGCTAAGATTACAGTCATATCATTTGAACCTGGAAAGCAGCTTCAAACTGGTCACAAGGGACAGTTTCACTCTTTGGGTATGCTTTTAATGCAGCAGCCTCACTATATGCTCCTGGTATTCCCTAAAGAGGACAACACAGCTATCATAAGAATATCAGGAAAAGTACAGACATCAAGAACAACACAATTGATCAAACAATATACCTGGTAAGCTACTCGCACTTTTGAACCGTCACTAGGAGAGGAAGAAAGATCATTTGCAGTCAGTGGTCCTGCGTTTTATATCCAAGCCATGATATTGAACAATAAACAATTTAGGGAGAATATTACCATAAAGGGGAAAAAAAATATTGCAGGATAATGCTTGGGATCTCACCTACTATCCCACCTGATGTGGCAAGTGAATTATCAGCATTTAATTGATAAATATTATTTAGCATATTATTAGTAAGTTTTAATCCACCGATTGGACCATAACAAATCACATGCTAGTAAGGTGGGATAATTAGTGGGATCCCTAGCACTATTTGTAATTCTATAACTTGGTACGTTTTTAACCAACATTGTAAACGTAAACCATCAAGCTTTTTTAACGATGATCCAAAACGCAGGAATCTGTGTTGATAGTATGTGTTAAATTCAATGTCAGACTAGCCCTATGAGTTGTTGGATTCCAAGTTTAAGAGGATATGCCTCAGGGTTCGACCTTGTCAGGCTCTGATTTAAACGTCACATCGGATTGAAATACACCTTGTTAGTATTCCAAACATCAGCTGTGGATCCTAAGTTTTATGGACAATTTTGGAGACCAGTTAAATTGAAGGGCAACACGGATTTTAAAAGAGGAACGTGGACACTGTCCTTGTTCTGCCTATATCTCTACTTTTGATTCTTCAACAATCATTTCAAAACAATGTAAATCATAATTGTTTGGTTACTGTGCGCTACATTGTCATTCTGATCAAACCATAGTCTAATATTAGCTCATAACAAAAATAAACATCTAATTGATGAGATGATCATCATTGTTTGTCCTTGTCTACGACAATGTAAGAAACCACCTACTCACACCCTTTTAAACTATAATGTACGTTGCCACTGACCAATTTGTTGTTATGTATTCACTGTATCCAAAACGTCTGAATTAAGTCTTCTATAATGCGTGTCATAACATCAGTACACCGTAAGCATTCAACAACAGCCAAAATTTATCCACGTTTCTGCCAACATTTCACGCAAAGTTTGTTCTTTAACTACCAAAATCCTCCTGTTTAGTTCAAAAATGAGCAGATAGCATACCGAGAAAAGGAAAAATCCTTGAGAAGTTAGCATCTTCCAATATGAAAATCAAGCATAAAACAATCTTTTGAAGCAGGGCAAGCTTTGATCCAGTAAACTTACTAGGAAGAAGGTTCAAATCCTTGTAAAACTCCCTAGACTCATGGTCCCGAGTCCCTTCAGTCTTCCCAGAAATATCAGTAACAGACACAGATGGCTTCTCATCTTCAACAGGAGTGATAGCTCTCTGAGATAAAGCACCCAAGCAACAGCATTCCCACTTGCGGAACCTCTCAAAATCATACCTCAAATTTGAAGCAAACCCAGAACGATTAGACCGCAAGTCTGACACACCTAGATGAGAACAATGAGTTTTAGCACAAACCAAGATGGGTGCACCCTTGAGAGCCATCAATGAGCACAAAATCTCCCTGATCCCAGAGTACCAAATACCCCTATGATAATTCAGATTCATACAAAAGATAGTTGGTGAATTCTGGTGAAGCTGTCGGTATAATTTTATAATTGGAACGCAAGATCACGTGCCAATAATATAGTAACGAGTTGAGCGGGATGATTAACAAAATTAGTTGATAAAACTAAACGTAAGTTGAATTAAGATATTATAAGAATTAATAAATGTGAAATAAAATAAAAAAATATAAATTTCAAATATTAAATAATATGTCATAAATAAAAGATTGTAAATGGATAGATATATTAAGTTGGGATGATGGAATCCTTTTCGGTTGTAAATTTGGTACAATTGTTGTAGTATTGTTTGTGGCAATATTCATTCCACTAACTGAAAATTCCACAGTACATAATAATTTTCTGAATTTATTATGTTTAAAGTTCTTTAAACCAGATTTAACATATTCCTATGCTGATCCAGTTTTCAATACTTCCTTTATAGCATCGATTTTCAATGGGTTATACATGGTAACGACATATTCCTATATCATTATTATGTATCATTCAAGTTAGATCCAATTAAAATTAACCTTTGCAGAATTAATCCTAGTTTATTTATCCTAAATATTGGTGGCCAAACAATAACAGGAATTAATGATGAAGCTCACTTGAGTGAACAAGAGGAAATTACCATAAACACTTAAAACAACATTTAATCCTTCATTATAACCTTAGATTCATCAATATCCCAGCTAAGAAAAACTTAGCTCATATTCTGGGGTTCAAAAATCAGCAACTCAAAGTAATTCATAGATTACAGAAAGTTCAAGATAAGAAAAAGAAATTAAATACAAAGAAGATTTAAGAAAGTAAGGAAAAATCTAGCTGGATAATGGTAAATCGANAAAGTTACTTCCAGCTTTTACTTACATTCAGCATTCCTTCTAGAAATAAAAAGAAAAATAAAATAGATATTGACTATATTGAATTGTAATAATCGGAAACATTACGAACAAAAATAAAATAAAGAAAGACACTTAAACTAGACAAATTAATCCTTTAAAATAGCTATCCCAAGACTCAAAAACATACCAAATAACTCTATTTTTATAGAGTTATCACACCCCCAAACTTGAATTATTACTCGTCCCCGAGTGACAAAAAAAACAAAAAAAAATGACATAGACACAAAAGAATCTGGTTTACTGATAGAAAGAAAATCATTTCCTAGTTTTTTGTTTCGTTTCTCAATCTTCATCCTCTGACCAGAATCACCCTTCCTCAAACACTAGTTCAATTCATTACAAACTTACTTTCACATGTGATTTTTCTTTGAGTGTGTGTATGGAAACTATGGTTAGAATTCTCTGAATTACTCAAGTCATCTTAAAATATGATCATTGGGCCTAACTTTCTGGTTTCAAAAGCTGATTTTGTAATCCTTCTCCACTAATGCAAGTCAACAAAACACTTAAGACTTATAAGGCTTTAACAAACTTGCACTACTAAGCTTAATTTGGGGGATGATTTTATTATTACTTGTTGTTTTTTTTTTTTTAACACTCAAATGTCACAATGCCTTTTTATGCGAGTGCCAACATTGGTGATGAAGGCACCCAGTTACTTAGCAAAGTCACTTTCAGAGGTGCCGAGACATACTCATATTCCAAACTACTATTTAACGCAAAGGTATACATGGAGCTCATGTTACCCCTGGTTACTAAGTAATTCAAAATAGTGGAGTATTCATTTTTTTTTTATTTTTACTCCCCCAAACTTAAGTTCATCTTTACTTTCAATGTATCATGCCTACACTAAGTCCTCCATGTTTAGTCTTCTACATTTTACTCCGAAAGATTCACAAAATTCATTTCTATCCCTTAAGCCCTCATAATTATTCAAGATTTCTTAAGTTTTCCTAAAGGCTTCTAATCCATAGCTCTAGTGCATAGAGAAACTGGAAATTTCACATATAAGAGCAAGCTAAAACAAATATCCCCAATATTCAATTCACGACAATTTATCTTATAAGCTGAAAATTTTAAAGCAGTAAGATTTTAATGAAACTCGATCATAATACTGTAGCATACCAGAGCAATAGAACAAAAACAGATATTAACAGACAACCGCACAAAACACATAAAAGAAGTAAAATCAGATAAAATATCCCCAAACTTAAAAACAAACAGTGTCCCCACTGCAACACAAAATAAAGGAACAAATAAGGAAATAAAAAGAGAGGGTAAAGAGGTGAAAACTCCCTGTTATAATTATGCTGCAGCTCCATTAGATCCATCTTCATCAGATTCTGCCATGTGCTCATCGTCCAAATCCTGGAGTATTTCTTCTGGAAATGCAGGGAAACTTGGAATGGGTCTAGTGAAATTCTTCTGCAGGGACTTCTATAAGGCATTGTCTCGTTCCTTTGCGTATGCCCAGAATTGCTGCTGCTGCTGATGAATTTGCTGCAGCAATGTCATCATCTGGTATTACTGAACCTCCTGTTGACTTATGTGCTACTCCAGGGATTTAAGCTGCTGCAGGGTCTCACTGGTGGTGCTGCTGCTAGATACTGCCGATGGTCTACTAGATGAGGGTCGATGGGAAGGCTCGGCTGGTCCTTCTTGGGCAATTCGGGCCACAACAATGGCATCTATTTCGCTCGTGTTATGCAACTTTTCTTCATTTATCAGGTAAGGAGCACATGCATTACGACACATCCTGGTAATTAGAGATGGGAAAAATAGAGCCCCTGATTTCCTCGCAACACATGCACAAATTTCCCTATGAATAATCCGACCCACGTTGATAGATTTACCAGTCAACATGGAGTACAATAGCAATACACGCTTCTTGGAAACTGTTCTGCCATGTGTGGTAGGTAGCAGACGAGATTTTAGAAAATGGTACCAAACTTTTGCAGGTGGGTTCAGTGAGCTCTGAAGGAATGTGTAGGCACCCTGGGATGAGACATTGCATTCAGCTCCTGCTATAGCAACTGTCTCCAGCACTATGGCTAGTTCAGGTTCCGTGATGGCTTCGACGAATTCAGAGTGCTCATCTACCGGATCCCCCAAACCATAGATGGTATTTATGGCTTCCGCGCTCAAGAGCACCTGAACTCCTCTAACATACACGGTGTCATCGTCTGGATTAGTCATGTTGGCTTAGAATTCGCGAACCAGAGGCATAATCGAGTCCTCCGGATGAGCGCAAAACAGCTACCAGTTGTGTTGGGTGGTGACATCTGCAATGAATGGTGGCTTCTCTAGTGGCTTGCTATTGTCCCCCACGAACCCTTTTTCGGCACTTAGAGGCCGATTTTGAATGTTTTCTTCATACCTTGTTTCAGCTGCTTCAGATTTGAATTTGACTGCTTTGGAGGCTTAACGAGCAACTCTTTTGATTCACATTTTTCCCCCAAACTTGAGCCAAAATTTCTAGCAGCCGTCTGAAGTGTAGTTGCTGTTGAAGGAGATTGTGTAGGCTAGGGTTTAAAAAGAAGAAAGAGACAGTTACCCCACTTTTGCTCTTCTTTTTTTTTTTTTTTTAATGTATCGTGGGCTGATAGTGGCTTCGTGGAAGGCTCCATTCCCACGTGTCAGAACTGCTGCTCAAAGACTGTAACTTATATATTTTTTTTTGAAACTGGGTCTGTTGCTGTAGCAAATATATAACACTAATTCCGTTGCTGTAGCAATCTATCATTTCCTGGGAATCTGCTGTTCTGCATTGGAATACTAATAACCCTTCCTGAACTCCTACTTTTTCTCTTATCTCCACTATTAAGCATATTTCCATGCATCAGAATTAGCCATAATTAAAAAGTTAAATTAAACACCTCATTGTTCTTCCTGAGCCTCCTTTTTTTTTTTATATGATGAAAGAAGAACATAGTGAAATTAAAAGAAGAAAAGAATTAAAAGTAATGGAGAGAAGGAATCTGTAGTGGGTTGCCTCCCACTGA
>JXTB01000631.1:0-13025 GCA_002914805.1 Parasponia andersonii | reverse complement strand
CTGCTGGCTGTTCATCTCAGGTGGAAGTAATCCACTCACCAAATAATTAGCAAGGTCTGCGTACCATGGAGTAGTCACCTGCTGTATAACTAAAATCTGTTCATCTGGGAATGTTTCTCGAATGGGCTCTTTGATCTCCTTTGCAATCCTGCTTCCATTCTTGATAAGTGATCTTCAACTTGATTCTCAGAACCCTTCCTATCTTTAATCTCCAAATCAAACTCTTGCAGTAACAGTATCCATCTAATCAATCTCGGTTTAGCATCATTCTTTGCAATAAGATACTTGATTGCTGAGTGATCTGTATAAACAGTGACCTTTATTCCTACGAGATATGATCTGAATTTATCAAAGGCAAAAATAACAGCTAAGAGCTCCTTCTTAGTAGTGGTGTAGTTCAGTTGAGCATCAGATAAAGTCCTGTTGCTATAGTAAATAGAATGGAACACCTTCTCTTTTCTCTGTCCCAATATAGCTCCACTTGCATGATCACTTGTATCACACATCAGCTCAAATGGTAAAGACCAATTCGGAGCTACTATAATTGGGGCAGAAATGAGTCTTCGCTTAAACTCTAAGAATGCTTGCATACACTCTTCATTGAATTCAAAAGATCTGTTTTTCTCCAGCAAAGAACACAATGGCTTGGAAATTTTTGAAAAATCCTTTATGAATCTCCTGTAAAAACTTGCGTGTCCTAAAAAACTTCTAATGCCCTTGACTAACGTTGGTGGTGGCAACTTCTCAATAACTTCAGTTTTCACCTTGTCCACTTCAATGCCGTGCTTGGAAACTCTATGACTCAATACAATGCCTTCTTGCACTATAAAGTGGCATTTTTCTCAATTTAGGACCAGATTAGTTTCTTCACATCGCTCCAACACCTTTTCTAAATTAAGCAAGCAATCGTCATAGGATTCCCCAAATATAGAAAAGTCATCCATAAAAACTTCAAGGGTTTTTTTCCACCATATCGCTGAAAATAGACATCATGCATCACTGGAATGTTGCTGGAGCATTGCAGAGACCAAATGGCATTCTTCTGAAGGCAAAAGTTCCATAAGGGCAGGTGAAAGTTGTCTTCTCCTGATTCTCTGGTGCTATAACAATCTTGTTGTAACCTGAGTATCCATCCAAGAAGCAGTAATATTCCTTGCCAGCAAGTCTGTCAAGCATTTGGTCAATGAACGGTAGTAGGAAATGATCTTTTCTTATAGCCTTATTGAGCTTCCTATAGTCCATGCACACCCTCCAGCCAGAAACTGTTCTTGTGGAAATTAATTCATTATTGTCATTAGCTACCACTGTTACGCCTCCCTTTTTAGGCATACACTGAACTGGGCTGACCCAAGAGCTGTCTGAAATTGGATAAATTATTCCTGTATCCAACCACTTGATCACCTCTTTCTTCACAATTTCCTTTATAATTAGGTACAGCCTTCACTGCTGCTCCACAGAATTGCTGAAGCAATCTTCCAGCAGAATCTTATGCATACAGATTGTAGGGCTGATTCCCTTGATGTCGGCAATGGTCCATCCTATGGCCTTCTTAAACTTTCGAAGTGCTGCAACTAATTGATGCTCTTTCCCTAAATTCAAAGCTGAAGAAATAATTACTGGTAATGTGTTTGAGTCACCCAAATATGCATATTTCAAGTGAGAGGGCAGTGGTTTCAACTCCACAACTGGGGATTCTTCAACTAATAGGTTAGAAGGTTTGAAATCCCTCTCCAATAATTCAAGAGATTCAAATTGCCTTCCTGGTCTAGCAAGTGAATACTTTGTGTCCACCCATGGTACATAGCTCTCTTCTTCAATTTCTTCATCAAAATCGGCCTTGGTGGATACTGAAATCAGGTTGTTATCATAAGTTTCCTGGAATTGCTCCAGCACAAGTGAATCTAACACATTGATAGCTAAGCACTCTTCTATTTCATCCGGAAATCGCATAGTCTTGAACACATTGAAAGTAACTTGCTCATCATCAACTCGCATAGTGAGTTCTCCTTTCTGCACATCAATCAATGTCCTTCCAGTAGTAAGAAACGGCCTGCCTAAGATTATAGGCACTTCTTTGTCAGCCTCATAATCCAACATAATAAAATCCATGGGGAATATGAAATTGTCCACCCCAACTAAAACATTTTCTATTTTTCCTTCAGGGTAAGCAAAAGATCTATCTGCAAGCTGAAGAGAAACTGTAGTTAGTCTTGCTTCTCCAATTCCCAGCAATCTAAAAACTGACATGGGCATCAAGTTTATGCTTGCTCCTAGATCACACAAGGCTTTTCCGTAATAGGTATCACCAATAGAACATGGTATTGTAAAGCTTCCAGTGTCTTGAAGTTTAGGAGGAATTTTACTCTGTAAGATGGAGCTGCACTCTTTGGTCAGTGCCACTATTTCAAACTCTCCTAATCTTCTTTTCTTGGAGAGGATGTCCTTCATGAATTTGACATACTTTGGCATCTGTTCTAAAGCTTCCACGAGTGGTATATTAATATGCAGCTGCTTTAAAACTTGTAAAAATTTGTTGAATTGCTTGTCTTGCTGCTGGGTGTGGAATCGTTGAGGAAAAGGTGGCGGTGGTCTATTATTCTGCTTTTCTGGGCAGTCTTGCTGTAGCAGACTTCTCTGTTTCAGCAGTTTACTTTGTTATATTTTCCACTCTATCTTCCTTATCCTTTTCTTCTTGGATTGAAGAAGGCTCTCCTGATTGTTTAAATCTTAGCTCAGGCCCTTTCAACTCTTTCCCATTCCTTAATGAGATCACTTTGTAATGCTCTTTATTCTCATATCTTGGATTTTCTGTATCACTTGGCAAAGAACCTTGGGGCCTGCTATTCAAGGCATTAACTAACTGCCCCATTTGATTCTCCAAGTTTCTAAGTGAGGCTACTTGGTTTTGAATCATTGCGGACTGATTCTGAATTATACTGTCATTTTTCGCCATATACTCCTTCAATAAAGCTTCCATAGAGTTGGATCGCTCTGGATATTGCTGTTTCGGATACTGTTGTTGCTGTGGTAAATGATGTTGGAAACCAGGTGGGTCAGTTGGTCTATTTGGAGTTGTATCTGAAGTAGTTCCTTGGTTGCTCCATGAAAAATTAGGATGATGCCTCCATCCTTGGTTGTACGTGTTTGAAAACGGATTGTTGTTCTTGTTATAGTTCCCCACGTAGCATACTGAAGCAGGGTTAGATAGGCAGCTGTCAAGTGAATTCCCCTCACTACAATAAACATAAGAAATTGCAGCAGATTGATCTGCAGTTGCTTCAGTAGCTATATTCATAGATTTCAGGATATTGGACAGTGATGAAACTTGAGCTGTCAAGGCTGTAACTGCATCAACATCATGAATTCTAGCAACACGCCTTCCTGCAGCAAGTCTTTCAGTCAGCCATTAATAGTTATTGTTGGCCATTCGCTCCAAAATCTCATAGGCATCATTATAGGACTTTGCAAGAAGAGCACCATTAGCCGAAGCATCCACCATTGACTGAGTATGAGCATTGAGGCCATTATAAAATGTCTCCATTTGGATCCAATGAGGAATTCCATGGTGTGGGCATTTTCTTAGCAATTCCTTGAAGCGCTCCCATAACTCATATAAAGATTCCCCATCCAACTGCTGAAAAGAAGTAATATCATTTCCGAGCTTACCATTTTTAGTTGGTGGGAAATATTTCATCAAAAATTTCTCGCTAAGTTATTCCATGTAGCCACCGAATCTGGGGGTATTGAGTTCAACCATGCTCTCGCTCTATCTCGTAAAGAGTATGAGAATAATTTCAGCCTTAAAGCTTCATCTGTCACTCCTTGCAGTTTGAATGAATCACACACTTCTATGAATAACTGGAGGTGAAGATGTGGATTCTCTGTTGGTACCCCACTAAATTGCCCCACAGTTTGGAGCATTTGAAACATTACCGACTTCAATTCAAACTGAGGTGCTTGAATTTCGGGCCTAACAATGCCAGGATTAAGCCCATTGAGAATAGGAATAGCATACATTCTGATTGCTCTGTCCTTGTCATCTGCCATTGCTGCAGCATCATTAGCATCGGCCATTCCTCTTAAACCAGCTAAACCTTGTTGTTGTTCCCTTCTCCTTGCTCCAAATGTTCTTTCAATCTCAGGATCTAAGGGCAGTAGATCTTGTTCTTGCTGATTATTCATATAAAGAGTATAAGTTCCTGCAAGCACAACCACCGGAAAGAAAAGAAAATTAGTTTTCTATAAATAATTTTAGTTCTCTCAATCCCCGGCAACGGCGCCAAAAACTTGTTGGTG
Source organism: Parasponia andersonii (assembly GCA_002914805.1). Taxonomy (NCBI): domain Eukaryota; kingdom Viridiplantae; phylum Streptophyta; class Magnoliopsida; order Rosales; family Cannabaceae; genus Trema; species Trema andersonii. Next base: position 8,729 of record JXTB01000631.1, on the reverse strand, counting down.
TAATTTTATAATTGCTACGCAAGTGCACGTACCGAACAAGTAATATAGTAATAAGTTGAGTATCTTCTCCACAGGGATTAATTAACAAAATTAGTTGAATAAAACTAATGTCAAATAAGCTGAATTAAGAAATTATAAGAATTGACAGATACAAAATAACATAAAAAAAAATATAAATTCCAAATATAAAACAATATGACCTAAACAAGAGATTGTAAATGGATAGATATATTAAGTTGGGATGATTGAATCCTCCTCGGTTGCAAATCTAGGTACAATTGCTGCAGCAATGCTTATGCCAATATTCATTCCAGTAACAGAAAATTCCATCAGTACATAATAATCTTCCGAATTTATTATGTTTAAAGTTCTTTAAACCAGATTTAATATATTCCTATATTGATCCAGTTCTCAATACTTCCTTTATAGCATCGATTTTCAATGGGTTATACATGGTAATGATATATTCTTAGATCATTACTATGTATCATTCAAGTTAAATCTAACTAAAATTAACCTTTCCAGAATTAATCCTAATTTATTTATCATAAATATTGGTGGCCAAACAATAATAGGAATTAATGATGAAGCTCACTTGAGTGAACAAGGGGAAATTATCATAAACACTTAAAACAACATTTAATCTTTCATTACAACTTTAGATTCATCAATATCCCAGCTAAGAAAAACTTAGCTCATGTTCTGTGGTTCAAAAATCAGCAACCCAAAGTAATTTATAGATTACAGAAAGTTCAAGATAAGAAAAAGAAATTAAATACAAAGAAGATTTAAGAAAGTAAGGAAAAATCTAGCTGGATAATGGTAAATCGAGCTCCCTGCTGCTAGTACTTCCTCTCATTCGTCCTCTCTTCTCTGTACTATCTTCTTCTCTTTTATTTTCTTTTCTGTTTTTCTCTCTGGTCAGCCGTCCTCTACTCTTCTCTACAGTACATTTTCCTTTTATATCAGAATAGGTAAGATACCTTAATACACGTGTTAGCCAAATATGGAGTGAGGACCACTTTTGCTTCATTTTCCCTTAGCTGGTATTTAATATTAGCTGTCAACACCAGCTGTGCGTAAAAGATGCCAGCTGGAAAAAGAATTCTGTTGTTAAGTATTACTCCGGCGCGTTGCTGTAGTAAAGTTACTTCCAACTTTTACTTACATTCAGCATTGCTTCTAGAAATAAAAAGAAAAATAAAATAGATATTGACTATATTGAATTGTAATCATAAGAAACACTACAAACAAAAATAAAATAAAGAAAGACACTTAAATTTGACAAATTGATCCTTTAAAATAGATATCCCAAGAAGCTCAGTTGCACATTGTCAGGGTAGACAAGAATGGTGGTGGATATTTGGACCCCAAGAGAACGTACATCTATCACCTTTGTTCAAGTACAATGGCCAAAGTTAAAAAGTCGAAAATGGAAAAAGGGTCCTTTTGTTATTCAAACTTAGAGAAAGAATCAACGGAGTCTCACAAATACTTCATGTTTAGACGAAGAGACTTGCAAGAGGTAGGTGAGCAGAATGCTGCACGTTTTTCTTTTCTTGGGTTTTAAGAGAAGAGAGAGAGAGAGAGTGGGAGAAGCCGAATCCGAATCCGAATCCGAATCCAAAGTTATATATGAAGAAAAAAAATTGAGCTATATAAGGACTTTAAAGGCTGTAAGCTTTTCCCTACTATAGTACTATGATATAATATATGATGCATCTACATTTTGCATCACGGACACAGAGCTACGGAGGACTAGGACTAGGACTAGGAGGGTAAGGCTTTGAGAAAGGTGGGAGGCTTTTTTTGGTGGGGCATACTGCCATTTATTGCTTCCGTTCACCATCCTCCTAACGTTTTCATTTTTTAGGTGGCAACTAGAACTGGAAGATTCCAAACTTGGTTTTCACTTTTCACTTGTTTTGACTGAGTCTTGAATAAACCAAAGTAGTTTAAAGGAAATAGCATCGTCAGAAATACCAGATCATGAATTTTTTCATTTCTAAGCTCTTCAACCATTGAGTCATGAATTTTTATCTTAATATACAGATTATTATTGTTGCAGAAACTACATATCAAGTATTTAGTCTCTCTTTTTTTTTTTTTTTTTTTTTAATGACTTGGTGGGGTGAGAATTAAAATTAGACCGCGGAAAAATGTAGTTACCGCTAGATATATAAAGTTATGTCGAAGACCGCTGATCATTTGTATTTCACAACATGAATGCTAGCTAATTTAATTATTACTGTATATTTCCGTAGTATATAATTATTAGCTTCCAACTTTATAACATAACTTAAAAATTTTTCGGTTAAGAAAAGTTGTCTTCTTCATTTAGTAATTTATTTTTTAAGATTACGATAAGAAGAGATAATCTCTATTTTTCTTTGCAAAACGCTTAGGCCTAATTTCAGTTTTAGTGATTTGACATATTAAGACTATTCTTCCAAAGATGTAAAGTACATATATATANTTTTTTTTTTTTTTTTTTTTGAAGTATTTGGTCTCTTTTTGATCAATCTAAATGACCAGAAACTAAGGGGGATAAAGGACTGATGAGAGAACAAAAACCACTGTGATACTTGAAAGCAGTTTGTACAATATCACGTCTCAGTCCTGTCTCAATGGCAATGTCATTGTCTAGTTAGCTATACCTTTAGGCCCCGCAGCATATGAACGATTTGGATAGCTGAACTGTCAAGAACTGTATTGCCATGTTATTTGTAGGTTCTAGACCATTTCAAAGAAAACTTTTTAACCATTTCATTTAAATAATTATTGAAATTCACAACAGCTTTATATGCAGTAAAACCCAACTTCGATCAATTAATAATTTCGATTAAATAATAAAATTTTTCGGTGCAATTTAACTTAGTGTACTGAATTAATAATCTCACTAAACGAATAATATATATTTTTAATTCTTTAAGAGTCCAAAGGTAAAAACTAATAGTTGATATAAAAGAAATAACATATTAAAGCTCATAGTATTAAAGAACTTTTTCTTGATAATTTAGATTTTCTTAGTTCTATTCTTTTTAAAATACATCTAAATTTGTTGGTTTTTATTTGTATCTAAATTGAACTCAAGTACATCTTTAACTTCTTGCAATCATACAACAAATTCTTCATAAAACATATTTAAATACTATATTTTATAAGGCATTAAACTTTAAACTATATTTATTGAGTATCTTCTTCTTAATTTTTTTTTCATATACATTGAAAATTAATTTTTAGATTTTTATTTATGTACACAGTATATATTAATTTTTATGTGTATACATATTTTTTTTAGCATAATTTTTATACATGTTAATCTTTGAGATTATATATATACACAATAATTTTTTTATTATATTCAAAATTTTTAATTATAAGTCAAACATGTCTCTTAACTTGAAAAATAAACATATGTAGAAATTTAAAATTATTCAACTCTTTTAAAACTAATTAGTATTCATTTACCATAAATCAATAAATGATTCATTTATGAATAAAAAAAATCCCTCTAAAATAATAACTTTTCCTAGTCCAATACTTTTAATTTACAGAGGTTTTACTGTCTTTATTATTGGCTTCATAGTATTTGTGACAACCTATAAATTAAAAAAAAGGAGCAATTATATATATAATTTATTTATATTATATAAATAATTTGATGGATAAAAAAATGACTATATAACCCTTAGATAGTAGTGGTTATTAGGGGTTATTTTAGTAATTAGATAACTATCACTTTAAGAAATCCGAAAGGGTCTAATAATTTGCTCAAGTTATATATACGCTTTGTAGTGAAGAGAGAGAGAGAGAGAGAGAGAGAGAGAGAGAGAGAGAGCTATACATGTTTAAGAAGAAGAAGAAGAGATCATTGTTATGAATTATTGAGACTCAACTCTAAGGTAATAAACTCTTAACCAATTAAATTTTATGTTTTGGTTTAATTTCGGGATTGAGATTGAATATCTAGGGTTAGGATTTTAAATTGCTTATAAATTATTTATAAAATATGAGGAAGAATCTAATAGAATATGAAGCCTATTAACATTATGATTTAAATAAGACAAATTTTATGTGATTTAGTTGAATAAATAGAAAGTTGTGAATTTTTGAGTTTTGGACTAAGATATAAAAATGCATCAGGGGTTCCAACTAGCTTTTTAGTGACTTTTACTAGTCTGTTTGGTTCATGCTTTGTATGATTGGAAAGCTTATCGAATATTTTTCTAACGTTATATAATTTGTCAAAAACGTACTTATAAGCAGAGAGTTATAACCAATTAAAATGAGTACTACGAATCTAAAAATATCTGAAATTTTGGGTACTTTTAGCAAAACGTCGTAGCGGCTATGGACTCTATAGTTATATTCTTGGTACTATTAGGATCCTTATGACTTATAGAAAAAGTTTCCTGCGTTTGGCAATTTTTAGAGAGATATTAAAATTGTTATAAATCGTGAGAAATTGACATTATTGGAAATAGCTACGGAGTTGATTATAAAAGATGCATTAGCAGCAAGTAGTCAATACTTTTAGTATAATTAGAGTATAATTTTATTGTTATGATAATTATATATTATTTGTGTGATAATATGTGTTTGAGAGGTTATGTTAATTATTTTTGTTAAATAGACAAAGTGAACGAAGTAAGTAACTTTTGATCTTTTCTAGTAGATTTCCCTGTCCAAAAGCTAAATGTTATATTATTTTATTATTTCTAATAGAATCATTTTTGCAAGGTATTTTCTTTAAAATATGATTTCAATTAAAAGTATATTTTGATAGTAAGACTATTTATTGAAAAAAAATATGTTTTATTGAAATAACATAATTTTTGTAAAAAATAGTATGATTCTATATTTTATATCAAATTATGGATCAAATATATGAATTGCTACTGAACGTGGTTACAAGAAAATTATTTTAAAATTACTACAATATTATAATGAGATGAAAGTAAAATTGTTTATGATTCGCTAATGTAAATAAGTATTTTCAAACTCTCTTTAGTGACTATGCACGTGGACCTAATCCACAGGGGTTATATATAGACAGTACTAATCTAATTACATGGTTAAATATAGTAGATTCATACCCGCTACAGGAGCTATCTGTAGTAGATTCAGACCCAGCTACGTGGGTTATTTGTGATAGATTTGGACCTAATCATAGGGGTTAAAAGTGAGTTATTTGTGGTAGATTCAGACCTAGTCACATGGATTAAATGTGGCCATAGTTACCAAAAACTATGAAGAAGAAAAATTGGAATTATTATTAACTAAAAGATATTCAAAAAGACAAATTTGGAAACTTATTACTTATTTTGTGAAATTATTTAGTACACAACTTGATTTGAATATTTTTAAAAGTATTGATTTTTGAAACCACAACTATTCTAAAAAGTATTTATTAATGATTTTGGTTTATATATACTTGATCCAGTTAGCTAAGATTATTGGTTACTTACTAGGTTTCTAATTTACTCTTTTATTTTTTCCTCCAAAATTTTAAAGATTATCAGTCAATAGGTTCACAAAATGGAACTTATTTAATAGTAATTGAGGTGCATAGTTCAAAGAGAAGAATTTCTTCATCTTGGTTGAGAAAATATAAAGACTCGGAAAGTTGATCATCTTGAATTTATTAGATTATAGTTTCTACTTTATAGTATTTATTTTGAATATTTTGGAGAGTTTATAAAAATTTTTGGATTTTATATTATACACTGGTATTTATTAGATACTAAATATTCTTAATTATATTGGTTTATAGAAAGATGTCTTGCATCTGTATGGGGCTTTGCCCTTATGGATATGCGGCGCACATCCTCAGGTGTGAGACATGATAGCATTATTTTTCAAACTGGCAATTGTCTATTTTACATTTATCAGAAAACTATAGTAACCTTTGAAAAAAAAAAAGAAAAGAAACAAAAAGAAAATTATAGCAAAATATAAGAAATTTGAAAGTTTTTATATTCCACAAATATATATATATACTAGGATAGGACGATAATTTAGTATGTATTTTTTAAATTATTTTTTTAGTCGTTAGATCATTATTTAACTATCATTGAGTAGTTGAAAAAATAAATAAAAAACAAAATACTACTGAATTACTGCCTTATAGATGAGTTGAAAAAACCGAATGACTTCATAAAATTCAGTTGAGCAAATAAATATATATACAAATTATCTGCGTGAATTTTTTTTTCTTTCCAGTATCTGCGTGATGTTGATAAAATGCATAATCCACACCTAACTCAAATTATTTCCAACTTTCAAATTTAAAAGACAAAGGCCCAGCTTGCTATAATTTATAAGATTTGTCATTGTTGGGTAGATTACATCGTGATTGGGTGAAAGGTTGACTATTTCTGGGCTGTCATATCTTGCAAGGTTATTGAGGCATATTTTCTGGCATAACGCGTGGTCGTGAAGTGAAAGCACTTTTTTTTAAAAAAAAAAAAAAAAACATAGATAAAAAAAAAAGAGGGATACGTAATACCCGGTTGAGATTATTGCTTACCCTTTTTACTTATCTGAATATATTTTGTATTAGTTATTGAACTCTGCACTATACTACTTTGCAGGGATTGCGTTATTAGTACTAAATGTATCAGCCACCACTTTGGTATTGTGAGCACCTTTTTCACCACAAAGTGTATGATGTAATGCATTGGAACATACTATTAGTCACATGTGGTTGTGATGATATTAACAACAAATAAAAACTATAAACAATGAGATACAATCCTATCTCCCCGAGGAGACAAAAAGATTGTCTTGAATATATTAATAGGAAAATCCTATGCATGATTAAATAAACAAATGGAAGAAGATCCAAAGATTCCAAATGGTATCAAGATCGGATCTTCTTCCATTTATTTATTTAAAACATATGGCTTGACTTGACCAAGGGTCACTTTCCAGCAAAAAATTAAATAAATAAATAAACAAATGGAATCTGGCCCCTGTTTGAGTACCAACTTGAGCTAATTGACCACTGGATTTATTCTGATATTAAGCCTGTTCCAACTAAGCTGCCAAAATAACTAGAATGGTCAGTGAGCTATTATGAAGCCGAATTCTATGCTAAGAAAACTTTGTTCTAATCAAACACACACACATATATATATATATATATATATATATATATATGTGGGACCCGATCCCGAACTTTGTGCCACGAAGGGGGGGCCACGTGGATCGCACGTGATCTCACTGTCGGTCTTTGGGCCGTCCAAAATTAGGGCCGAGCCCATCACTGATCCCAGACGGTCCGGCCAATCAGACCCCAACTATGACAGTTGGGGGTCAGAAGCCACAAAAGTCTGCTATCTGGGAGCAGCGGCCCACGACAGCTGGGAGTCAGAGGCCACAAGGGTCTGCTATCTGGGAGCAGCGGCCCCTTATTGCAAAAGTCGGAAGGGTCAGAACCCTCAAGAGTCTTCAGACTGGATATAATAGAAAGCAACCCACTGCTCCAGACCCAGACAGAGCATTTAATGCAGTCCTGGGTAGGTGCGTGTACTAGGGACAGGCCAACCTGACAGAACGGCGATTTGCCCAAATCTTACTCCTGACAGATTGAAGCCGTAAGAGGTGGCGAAAATCAGGCCACGGTAGCACAGAAGAGATCACAGAAATCTCGGCCCGTGATGGTTAAAAAAGATCTTGAGGTGAAAGGTACTCATTTTTTCCTGAGATAGAGAACCAGGCTGTTCACTATCTCAGAACTACATATATAGAAGTCATGCATTACAGAGAGGTGTGGTTGACACAACAAAAACTAATATAAAGAAAACAGTCCGTGAACAAAAAAAAAAAAGCGGACAGAGATCCATAAAAAAGGAGATAGATATTCATACTGAAATATTTTTCCTTGCTACCAAACACAAAGAAAAACCACTGACATAAGCATCGGAGAGTCTTTGCAGGTAGCCACCCCCGCCTCTCCGATCTTACTTAGAGTTCAGAGAGTTTTGAGACAGCAAGGACACGTGGACAGTTAGAGAATCCAGCGTCAGTAGTTCGAGACACGTGGACGACTAGCAAGAAATCGCTCCAACAATATATATACACACACATTTATAAACACTGGGATTGTTTATGAAGTCCAAAAATATAGGATTTTTCTTCCACTTGCTAGAAACATGTGGTCTCTTGTGCTTGCTAGAAATATGTGGGCAAGCCGAGTCTATTACTGGAAATATCTGGATCATAGTTTGGTCCCTGTGAATCTATGACACGATTGGAATGGACCCCACAACGTTGTGACATGTCTTTTTAAAGGGGAATTAGGTTAAATATGCTCCGTAATACCCTTATTTTGGCCCATATGCACAATTTAAAAAACATTTGAAAAATATGCTTACGGACGAAAATACCCTTACTAATACCTAAGAGAAAATATGCCTCTTCGCCCCTTAAACTCCTCATTTCTCTTTCTCTCTCTCCAACTCTCTCTTTCGTCTCCTTCTCTGAAGAGCCAAGAATCATCGCGTCGTTAACCGAGGAAGACGAAATCTCGTCGTGCCAAAGATCGTAAATCTGTCTTGAGAAAAATGAGTCCCCAAAAAAAGGTAAGCAAAATCTAATTTGAGGGTTTTTTTTTTTTTAATTTAGGGCATTTGTAGTAGAAGACGATTTAGAAATTTTTCACTTCATTCCGACATTTTTTCGATGCATTTTCGATTACCTGGTCTAAATTTTCGATCATATTT
>JXTB01000630.1:186647-213956 GCA_002914805.1 Parasponia andersonii | reverse complement strand
AAAAGATTCGATAAAACAAAATGAATTAGGGTTGTTAGTTAATTTTGTAACTTATTGTACATTCTCTATTTTCTGGAAGCATATTTAATTTTTTAGATCAGGAATCTATCACTAGCTACACGATATTTAACAATAGAGTGGTTATCTTTTTTTTTTTTTGTTTTTATTTCAAAATTTTTGCGAATGTTTCCAAGACCGCTTGGATCCCATAAGTGAATAGAAAGTTGGATCAATATTAGATCTCACCTAAATCCTTATCTATCCTCTTGAGGAGAAGTTTGGTTTCAGACCTCGGCCATTTGAACTAAAGAAGTACGCCATGTTAACGTGCCTTGGATGATCTACATCTCAAGGTAAGGTACGGATGAGCACATTGAGCTATATGGAAAAACACACAAATAGATAAAATAGTGCATCACTAGTATCCTCTGAGAATTGATAATATTGATCTTAAATATTGCGGTAAATTAAAGTAATGATGTTTGAACTGTAAAAAAAAAAAACGAATTTTAATAAGGGTATATGAGTAATTTTATGCAAAGGGTATTGTTGTAATTTCACATTTTCAGATTTTTTTAAATATATATATAATAATAATAAATGACTAAAATGAATGAGGACACAATCAAGTCTAGGTTCATTGGGGCTTCAGTGAAAAAAAAATTCAAAATCAAGGATTAAAGAGTAACTAAATGAAGGCATAAAGAAAAAAATATTCTGAGATCCGGGTAAAAATGTAAATATGTGAATAGAGTCTATCAAATCATGAGCTACCACGTGTCCCACTTTACTCACAATTGCCTTTACATCCTCCAAAAACTCCTCATTCTTCACCCAAAGCCCCCGAGGACTCCAAGCTCCACCGAAGCTCTGCCCAGCCGCCAACTCCAACACTGGCAACCATCTTTGTTGGCTGATGAAATAGCTCCCAGTGATCCCACAACCGAACGCATGCTATATCCGGAGCTAGAGCTCATCAAATATCACGGCCGCCGAATGGTTTATCCACCCATATTTCGTCGTCCAATGTTGGAATAACACACTACCAGTGCGTGTGGACTCATCGTGAAGTCACGGTCCATCTCCGACTAGTCTTAGCTGCTAACTCACCACCGGTGAGTACTGTTAGAAAATGGGCATAAGCCATTTATTGGAAATGGTAATTTGGGCTTAAGTAGGCTTGAGAGCTCATATGTGTAGTAAAGCCCAAAATTAAAGTTATAATCCCATTTTCATAGCTAATTTGGAGCATAAATTAGAGTATGACTCATTTTGTAAAAGTATAAGGTCTTGCCATAATTTTATTCTACTTTATGAGTAAATTAAATTGATATATCATGTGTCTAAAATGGAGCTTGAGTGAATGAGAAATTAAAACTTAAAGTATGCTTGTTGGTATTGGAAAATAGAGGAAGAAAGATAGAAAAGCTTGTCCCACATTGGTTGGGAAGCTTTTAAACTTGTGCTTTATATAGAGTTATATTTTTCATGGGTGTAACTATGTGTAGTCAAGATGTTCTCTTAGGTACGTGCAAGGAGGTACAAACCTTGGGGACTTGAGCCTGAATTTGGAGGTGCAAATCTTTGGGCTTGAGCCTGAATTTAGAGGTGCACTAGCAGACACGAATGTTGGCCTGAAATCTTGGACTCCTGTAAAGCTAACCTTTTATTGCGGCCCTGTTTAATTTTTTTTCCATTTTATTGCATCTAGAAGAACGTTTGAAACTGATGGCATTGAAAGACTTGGCTGTTAGCTTAAAAACTGCTAATTTAATTGAATTGAAAACGTTCAATTTCTGGCCAGCAAAGGATGGAGAAGTAACAGCCAAGTTATTGGCATTATAGAGCATTAGTGCTAGTTTTGTAACCTTTCTTTTTACCAGCTATATAAGCAGAACTTTTCTACCTCTTTTCTACTCCATAAAAAGCTCTCAACTTCGTTTTTCCCTTCAATACTCTCCCTAGTAGCTTCCTTTTTTTTGTGTGTCTTAGTGTTTAGTTTCTAGTTCTAGTTTCACTAATAATCTAGATCTAGAAATCCTTGAGTGAGAAGAGATCTACAAGTTAAGTTTTCAGTTCGTAAGAGTACGGATGTTAGTGCTTCACTTGCTATTTTTAGTTGGTGTATCCTAGGAAACTGATGCTTGTTAAAGTCCTCAAGCATTCTAGTGGAGGGAGCGAATCAGTTTTAAGGACACTATGATCTACACAGGCCTCAGTGGTAACCAGTGTTTCCGAAGTACTACTAATATTTTATTAAAGATTGGAGCAAACTTTTGGTAACTTTATATATTTGTCTTAAAGTTTATTATAAAGTTTGCTATATACGTTTGTAATATTATATAATGTGTATTATATTTGTTTGTAACCTTATAAATTGCATGTTAATTATTTGCTACAATCTTAAAACTGAATCGTGCTTTTTATAAGGTTTTTATTCGATTGCATGTTAGAATTTATTTTATTAAATTCTTTATGCTCTTATTTGTAATATATATAATTCTAGTTGTTTGAATATATATATTGTTCTCTTTCTTTGTTATTACTATCATTCTTGGTGTGGAATTCTTATGGAGAAGAATTTGTGTTCTATCTAAGGAGACCGGGTTTGAAGAGGAAGCATCTGTGACCCCTCCACGTCTTTCCTGGGAATGTTTTTTTTTTGAATTTTTTTTTGGGGGCGGGATTTTAAGTGGAACCTATTTGTGAACCCTCCGGCCTTTCCTGGAAACTAATTTGTACTAAAATTAATAATTTTTAATTGATTAATTTCAGAGATGGCAAATAATAATGCTGATGTTGTCGATGCCGAAAACATGATTAGTTCTCAACAGCCTGCTGTGGTATCTGCAATGCCAGTGTCTGTCCTTGTCCCTATTGTGGCTCGAGTGCCAAATCCTCTTGTGACTCCAATGGTACTAGCAGTGTACCATGGAGAGAAGCCTGAGAAGTTCAATGGGTTGAACTTCAAAATGTGGTAGCAAAAAATGCTATTTTATTTGACCACATTGAACTTTGCGAGGTTCTTAACTAAAGAGGCTCCAAAAGTAAGAAAAGATGAGCAAGATTTCCAAGTTCTTGCTTCGGTGGATGCTTGGAAACAATCTGACTATCTATGCCGAAACTATGTAATGAATGGTTTGACCGATTCATTATATAGTGTATATCATAATAAGAAAACTGCAAGCTAGGTCACTAAAGGTGGAGTGGGCAAGAAGCAAAAATTTTAAGGAAAATACTTTAATTGTGACAAGATGGGTCACAGGGCTTCAGATTGCCGACTTCCTAAGAAGAAGAATGAAGCCAACGTGATGGATGGCATCACAAAAGATGTAGAAGACATAAGTCTGTCTGTAGTCATTTCTGAAGTCAACCTTATTAGGTCCAATCCAAGGGAATGGTGGATTGACACTGAAGCTTCAAGACATGTTTGTTCTGACAAGGGCCTGTTCACAACCTTTGAACTGGTAAGGAATGGGGAGAAGCTTTTTATGGATAATTCAGCCACCTTTGAAATACAAAGTCTAGGCAAAGTGGTGCTAAAGATGACCTCTGGGAAGGAACTGACTCTGAACAACGTGATGTATATACCGGATATCCATAAAAACCTTGTGTTAGGTTCACTTCTGAATAAGCACGGATTCTCTATGGCGTTTGAGTCAGATAAATTTGTATTGACCAAAAATGGTCTTTTTGTGGGAAAGGGATATGAATATAGGGGTATGTTCAAACTAAATGTAATGACTGTAAAGCCCAATATCAATAAAGCTGGTTTTTCTACTTATTTGATTGAGTCTTCGACTTTATGTCATAGTAGACTAAGGCATGTTAATTATGATACTATACGTAGATTAATTAACTCAAATCATATTCCTGATTTCCAAATTGATATAAAACATAAGTGTCAAACTTGTGTTAAGGAAAAATTGACAAGGTCATCTTTTCAAACTATTAAAAGAAATACTAACAAGAAATTTGTGATTTAAAATTTGTACAAACAAGGGGAGGCAATAAGTATTTTATTACTTTTGTCGATGATAGCACAAAATATTGTTATATGTATTTGCTAAAATCCAAGGATGAAGCAATAGAGAAGTTTATTCTCTATAAGAATGAGGTCAAAAATCAACTTAATAAGAAGATTAAGATGATTAAAAGTGATCATGGTGGAGAGTATGAATCACCTTTTGGTGAATTCTGTGCATAACATGGAATAATACATGAAGTCACTCCACCTTATTCACCTCAGTCAAATGGTGTTGCTGAGAGGAAATATTGTACCTTGAAAGAGATGATGAATGCGTTGCTGTTAAGTTCTGGGTTGTCTCAAAACATATGGGGGGAAGCCGTTTTAATAGCTAATTACCTTTTAAATAAGGTACCCCATAAGAAAGAAGAAAAGACACCTTATGAACTGTGAAAAGGTAAAAAGGTTTCCTATAAATACTTGCGAGCATGGGGATGTCTTGTTAAGGTATTGGTACCTACACCTAAAAAGGTGAAAATAGGACTAAAGATAGTAGATTGCATTTTCATTGGTTATGCACATAATAGTAGTGCTTATCGGTTTCTTGTATATGAGTCACAAATCCCAGACATACACAAGAACACAATAATGGAATCGAGAAATGGATCGTTCTTTGAACATGAATTTCCGTATAAATCCAAGGAAGCACATAGTACATCTAAACGAACTTATGAGGCTATCATTGAGGATAGTCAGGACTAGGAACAAGTCGTTGAAGATGAGCCTAGACGCAATAAAAGAGCGAGAACTAAAAAATCTTTTCGCCTGGATTTTTTAATTTACATGTTGGAAAGTGAACCTCAAAGCTTCCAAAAAGTTGTGAGCTCTATTGAGGGACCTTTGTGGAAAGAGGCCATTAAGAGTGAAATTGATTCCATCTTACAAAACCATATGTGGGAACTAGTGGATCTTCCTCCAAAATGTAAGACACTTGGTTCGAAATGGATTTTCAAAAGGAAAATGAAAGCAGATGGAACAATTGGCAAAAATAAGGCTAGATTGGTTATCAAAGGTTTTAGGGAAAAAAAAAAAGGCCTAGATTACTTTGATACTTATTCTCCTATGAAAAGAATAAATTCCATAAGGATGATACTTGTGATTGCCGCTCTGCAGAATCTTGAAGTACATCAAATGGATGTAAAAATAACCCTTCTTAATGGAGATCTATATAGAACAACCTGAAGGTTTTATTGCTCCTGGATAATAAAAGAAAGTCTGTAAACTGGTCAAGTCTCTATATGGCTTGAAGCAAGCACCAAAGCAATGGCATGAAAAGTTTGACAGAGTAATGCTTGCTAATGGTTTTAAAATCAATGAGTGTGACAAATGTGTCTATATCAAAAATACTGAAAATGGCTATGTCATTTTGTGTCTTTATATTGATGACATGCTCATTGTTGGTAGTAATGACAAGATGGTCAAATCTACTAAGAATATGTTGAACTCCAAATTTGACATGAAAGATATGGGTCTAGCAGATGTAATTTTGGGAATTAAAATTACAAGGATGTCAGATGGACTTATACTTAATCAGTCGCACTATGTGCACAAAATTTTGGAGAAATTCAACAAAGATAATTCTAGAGTGTCTAGAACACCGATAGACATGAGTCAACACCTTTATAAGAATAAAGGTGAGAGTGTTTCTCAAGTAGAATACTCAAGAGTGATTGGTAGTCTGATGTACTTGATGAATTGACCAAGGCCAGATATAGTCTACACATTAAGTAGACTGAGTAGATATATGAGTAATCCAAATACTGAGCATTAGAAAAGAATTGTGAAAGTACTTAGATACTTACGATATACTCATAACTATGGACTACACTATAACAGATATCCTGCAATTTTAGAAGGATACATCGATGCAAACTGGATATCTGATATAAAAGACTCAAAGTCTACTAATGGGTATGTGTTCACACTAGCTGGAGTAGCTGTATCATGGAAGTCTTCAAAATAAACGATTATAGTCCGATCCACGATGGAATCTGAGTTCATAGCTCTAGATAAATGTGATGAAGAGGCTGAATGGCTACACCATTTCTTAGAAGATTTTCCAGATTGGCCTAAGCCTATGCCACCAATATCTATACTTTGTGACAGTCAATCGGCTATTGGAAGGGCACAGAGTAACATGTATAATGGTAAGTCTAGACATATATATCGTAGACATAATACCATTAGACAACTACTCTCAACGAGAGTTATTTCTATAGACTATGTGAAGTCTAAGGATAACCTTGCGGATCCGCTAACCAAAAGGTTAAATAAAAAGTTAGTTGACAAATCATCGAGAGGAATGAGACTAAAGCTCATGAAGCAAAGTCAATATAATGGAAACCCAACCTAGTTGACTGAAAATCCTAAGATCTAGGTTCAAAGGGACATCCTAATTATAAAGACTAAGTTGGATCACTGTGAGGTTATTCTCCAGTGAGGGTATTACCTTCATGTCCATTCTTGTGATGAAAAATAGTGTTGCTCGTAGGGAATAGGATAAGCAAAGGCTTTTAATAATTCTTATGAATCGAGAAATCGAGCGGAGTAGTACGGGTTACTCTTAACTAAGAAATCACCTATGTGAGAGAGAAGTGGGGTTGCTTTAAAGGGGAATTATGAGGGCTTAATTCCTTAAAAACTCTTGTAGAACCAGGTCGAAATGTTCAAGGTTAAAATGAACATAACCGTAAGAACTGGAAATGTTAAGAAAGATCCTGTGTGAAGTATATTATCATTTATATGAACGACAAATAGTTCAAGGACTTATGGTGTACTGATTTATTAGTAAAGTAAATATACTTTTACAAGGGAAGGTTTAATGGATAACATCTACCTATCCTATGCAGGTTTTATTTGTTGAACTCTATCACTAAGTCTAGAGTCTGTAGAGTCTCCTTATTAATTTTCATTCATGTGGGGGATTTTTAGAAAATGGGCATATACCATTTATTGGAAATGGTAATTTGGGCTTAAGTGGGCTTGAGAGCTCATATGTGTAGTAAAGCCCAAAATTAAAGTTGTAATCTCATTTTCATTAGCCAATTTGGAGCATAAATTAGAGTAGGACCCACTTTGTAAAAGTGCAAGGTCTTGGCATAATCTTATTCTATTCTATGAGTAGATTAAATTGAAATATCATGTGTCCAAATTGGAGCTTGGATGAATGAGAAATTAATGCTCAAAGCATACTTGTTGGTATTGGAAAATAGAGGTAGAAAGATAGAAAAGCTTGTCCCACATTGGTTGGGAAGCTTTCAAACTTGTGCTTTATATAGAGTTGCATTTTTAATAGGTGTAACTATGTATAGTCAAGATGTTCTCTCAGGTGCACGCAGGGGGGGTGCAAATCTTCGGGCTTTGGCCTAAATTTGCATGGGCTTATGTGTGCCTGCATCTGTGGGCACGAATGTCGGCCCGAAATCTTGGACTCTTGTAAAGCTAACCTTTTGCTGCAGCTCTGTTTAATTTTTTTCTCTATTTTTTCCATTTTGCTGCTTCCAGAAGAACGTTTGAAACTGATGGTATTGAAAGACTTGGCTGTTAGCTCAAAAACTACTATTTGATGGAGGAGTAACAGCCAAGTTATTGGCATTATGGAGTATTAGTGCTAGTTTTGTAACCTCTCTTTTTACCAACTATATAAGCAAACCTTCTCCACCTCTTTTCTACACCATAAAAAGCTCTCAGCTTTGTTTTTCCCTTTAATACACTCCCTAGCAGCTTCCTTTCTTTTGTGTGTCTTAGTGTTTAGTTTCTAGTTATAGTTTCTCTGATAATCTAGTTTTAGAAATCCTTGAGTGAGAAGAGATCTATAAGTTAAGTTTCCAGTTCGTAAAAGTACAGGTGTTAGTGCTTCACCTGCTACTTTTAGTCATTGTATCCTAAAAAACTGACGCTTGTTAAAGTCCTCAAGTATTTTAGTGGAGGGAGCGAATCAGTTTTAAGGACACTGTGACCTACACAGGCCTCGGCGGTAACCAGTGTTTCCGAAATGCTACTAAGATTTTATTAAACATTGGAGCAAACTTTTGGTAACTTTGTATATTTGTCTTAAAGTTTATTATAAAGTTTGCTATATATATTTGTAGCCTTATAAATTGCATGTTAATTATTTCTTACAAGTACTTTCTAAGTTTGGCCATTTTATTTTATATAATTAAATAGTAGTATTTTTATAATTATTTTGTAAAATAATTATTCAGGTCGTGAAATTTATACCATGTGTTAGAAAAGTTAAAATCATGAACAAATGTGATTTTATGATGTTAAAACGATATCCGAAAGTGCGTTAGTTCTTGAAACAGAAAAGTTGATATTTTTCTAAATATTTTTAAAAAGTTGTATTTTTGTAAATTTTGGATTTTAAAGCCTATTTAATGCTCAGGACCTCAAAACTAAATTCCGACTTCGAATTTGGACTCAGTGATGTTGAGAGAGCAATTTTGATATAAAATATTATTATGTTTCGAAGTAGTACGAAAATCAAAATTTCATGGCTCATGAATAGTATTGTTTTGCGTGTCATAGACTGGGTCCTACGCTGAAACCCACTTTTGACAAATTATATATCTAACCTAGTATTTTTAAGTACTCTGAATTCAGTGGTGATATCTGTTTCTCCATCTAAATCTCTAGTAAAAAAATTACTTTTTTAAGTGAGCTTATCAGGATCTCGAAATGACAATTCAAACACCCAAGTGACCAACAGGAGTTTCTTTGAGCGTCGTTAACTTGGTATAGCTACCATATTGAGATAGGGGTTCAATTACCTGGTTTTATACTTGTTTTGATTTATAAATATATTATAATTATTTTATGAAAAATCATGATTTTACGATTATTGATAAATTGTTGAAACATATTGAATTATACTGGGATTAGACTGTATGGGTTTTTATACTTCGTTTTATATTGTGATTATGAGGTAAAACAATGGTGTATTGCCCATATTACTGTAAATCTTAGGATAATGCCAAGTGAGATTTTAAAGTATGATTTGATTCATGGATGCATGGTCATTGTGAACAGATACATGTTGTACATACCATAGGATCATATACTTGAGTTCCATTATTGCATCATGGTAGTTTAGATCGCTGACGAGTTGTTGTAGTACTAAGTGAAAGACCTAGACCTCCGCATAAATTTTTGACTGACACACTTACGAGTAATGTCAGGATATTGGGTACTTTTGATTAAAAAAAAAAAGTATTACAGGGCCGTGATGGGAGAATAAGAGCTCACTCAATTACATTAGTTGATTTATGATATGTACAATTATATAAATTTGGTTTTATTTTTGAATATGTGATTATTTTGGATACCAATTGTTTTATATATCTGGTTTATAAATGGATTTTGAGAAAGGTATTAACCATGCAGGTTTGATAAAAATTGCATCCATTCAAAAAAGGTAGTCGAATTACTACTGAGCATGTGAATGCTTACCTCTCTACTTCTCATGCTTTCAAGTATTTGTCTAATTGAGATAATAATATCAGTGTTCAAACATACTGTGTAGTTTGTACTTGCAGCTTTACTCTAAATCCTTAGTGAGTGTTCATACTTTGTTGTTTTTCTTTCCTTATTTAATTATTTAGTCAAAATTAGAAAGTCTAATAAGTGGATGTATGAGGATAGTTTATTATAAATTTGAGAACTTGAAACTACAAGTGATTTAATGTAAATTATTTTAGACATTGAATTAAACTTTTCAGTTGAACTTAATTTACTAAAATTTGTGAAGTCTCAACAAGTATTCAAATGAGATAGTCGGCAATTTTGTTGAATTTTAACAAATATTCTTCTTAAGAAATTAAAAATTAATAAATTTTTTTAATAATTATGGAATTTAAAATAATTTGATTGTCACAACGAGATTATATAATACTTGATTTCTCTTGAATTTTGTAAAAATTAATATTTTATTTTATTTTCACATAAAATTACTAAAAATTATAACTTTGAATTTCCGATTATCCGATTATGACATCAATTATACTCGTTATATGTACTACTTTATTTTTTGAATTTTTAACTTACTTCTTTAATTATATAATTATTATAATAATAATTCTTTTGTATATATTTTTTAGTTCCGGGGGTTTAAGTCTCGTTTGTGGGGCAATATATATCATTCTCTGTGTGATTGAAATCATTCTGCCCTAATAGTATTTAATAATTATAACAAGAAACTAACGGAGAAAAAGGAAATGGAAGCACTATTTTGTTGTACGTAGTTGATTCCACGTTGATTATTCCTTTTACCACAAGGCAAATAGACAAAAGTACGTAATCCAATCCATCCACAACGAAAGCCGCGAATCAGCATTTCGGTGAGCAAATTTGGCAGAAAAAAAAAAAACAATACATATAATATATACATATATAGCATATACATATAATATAATATATATGGGCACTAATTATTTTTTTTTATCAATAAAAATTTATTATACACATTTTTTTATATTTAAATTTTTTTATTATACATATTTTTTTATATTAAAAAATAAGAGAAAGAAAAAGTATCAATAATGTACGTTTTTTTTTGTATACTTCATTATAATTATTGAATCTCCATTAGACGATGATCTAGTGGTTAAAAATACC
Source organism: Parasponia andersonii (assembly GCA_002914805.1). Classification (NCBI taxonomy): domain Eukaryota; kingdom Viridiplantae; phylum Streptophyta; class Magnoliopsida; order Rosales; family Cannabaceae; genus Trema; species Trema andersonii. The sequence goes on along the minus strand of JXTB01000630.1, from coordinate 203,314 downwards.
GATCGATAAAGAAAAAATTTACAACTAACAGAATGACAACTTATATATATATATATATATATATATATATATATATACATGTGGGTCGCCCGCTGATCTCCGGTACCACCTTTCCACTGTCATCTGATTTATATTATTATATGCTGATGGTTTAGCTAAGCCTAAGCTCGTTTGTATCTGGCCCTTGTATATATATGTATGGATTTGTTTGATAAAATGAAATGAATAAGGTTGTTACTTGTTAGTTAATTCATAAAATAAAAACAATATATACGCGATATCGCTGGAAGCATATTTACTTTTTAGAGACGAGTAATCTATCCATAACTACACGATACTTTATACTAGATATTTATTTTTTCACAAGTTCATGTAACTTGCATAACAAATATAATTAATTAATCAGAAAATAACTGTATAAGGTGAAAATAAGTATTTAGTAGACACTGTTTTAAATCTTTGCAAAAAGATAAGTCTATAAGATCGACATTAGGTCATGTATAATTTTTTGGTTTTTTTGTCAAATATGTCCTACTAAGTTATATGTACAATTTAGTGATAATATTATGCTTGGTTCCAACCTTTTTACCTGTGTTACTAACTAATAGTATAATTGTCACAACCGGAAATCCAAAGTCGAAATTTTTAGTAATTTTAAGTTGAAATAGTAATTAATAGTGATTTTCTAAATTCTAGAAAATTAAGTACTTAGAATTTTTAATTTTTCATCCTTCAAAGTATGTAAATTTCAAAATTAGGAATCCTCCCATTAGTTTTAATTTCTCAAGAAAATATACACTTAAAATTTATAGGAATTCCATCTAATTCATTTGGAAAGTGTTCTATTTAAAATCATAAATTTCAGTAAAATGAGTCTATAGTCCAAAATAGTTTACAAAAATCATTTATAATTCCAAATACATAGATTTGTAGTATTGTTGTCCTCATACATCTACATAGTAAAAACAATAAACTAGGTTAAATATATGAATGAGGAAAGAAAACTAAGACAGAATATAGACATCCACTAGAGAACAAGAGCAGGATTACGAGCACAATCCAAATAGTTTGTCTAACCATCGAGACCACTACCTCAAATATACTTATACTTGAAAGTGGAAGGAAACCGGGGGGGGAAGGGAGGGGGGAGGAGTGAGCAAGTGAATATTTAGTTGAGATTCAATTACAAGTTTTTATCCATTATAAATACTTACTTTCAAGGTCCTGCATGGTCAGTAAATATTCAAACAGTTTTCGAAAATTTAATTAAAAATACTTTCCAAAAGTTTACATCTTTCAAACCATTGTAAAATATTTATTAAATCAAATTCATCTTTCTAAAGACTTAAACATTCTAAACTATTATAAAACATAGTCTCAAAATAAAATTATTATCCAAAATTTCTAACATTTCAAACCATTGTAAAATATCACATCAAAATCAGTACATACCTATTTAAATCAAACACATAACCGATTATACAATCAATAACATGTATGAGCCACTAAAGACTGGTGCCTATAAGTATATATGCAATGTAGTGTAAGCCACTCAAATGGGTGACTGTATATATATACCATATTTGAGTCACTTAAGTTAGTGACCATGAGTATAATATGTAGTCTGAATACCTTGAAGTAGGTACCATAAGTCCGCCAGCTGCGTAGATTTAATAAATACATGTAATGCTAAATATATGACAGGAATAAGAATATAACCATTTTCTACAAAATCGTAAAACAAATCATGCAGTATTTTTAATTAACCAAGTTCAGTTCTCAAAATTAAATTCTTATTCAAATTAGATTTTATAAAAATTTTGACAGCACAACGGTCGTTTTCATCAAAACTTATAAAATCCAATTCTTGCAAAAAAATATTTTCAAAATAGGATAATTTAGCACGCCAACCAATGTGATGTACCTCCCAAGTAGTTTAAATATCAAATCATGCCAAAACAGGTATGAATCATATTTTTATCAATTATTTCACAAAATTTCATATTTATTGAAAATATGTGAAAATCAAAATTAAATTAATTTAAAGATCAAGTAATCGAATATTTACCTCAATCAAGTGACTAGATAGCGCAATGGTACTATTGAGACCATGTAACGTTGTTTGGCGATCGTTTGGATGGTCGAGGTTTGTTTTCGGACCCTCGATCGTCCGCTTTGAAATGTCATAGCATCCAAATTAGCTAGGTCAAACATTTAACTTGAAAAATTTAGACTTAAGCCAAAATCCGACCCAATGGCACGTAAAACAAGACAAAATCAGTGTCGTCTAATCTCGTATTCCATATTGGTCACTAGACATACTTAATATATATCTCAAAATTCATGTTTTCACGAGCACATCACAAATCTAGCTTGAGAGGAACCACATAGCGGATCTCATTCCACCACCATAACAAGTACCCTAATAGTGGCAAAACACCCAACACCATAGCCAACCACTCCATTATTTCCTTTCTATTACCCTAAAAGTGCAACTAGCTAGGACTCGTACGTGTAAATTCTTCACCACTTTTAAAGGGTTCTAATTTCCCAAATTCTGTATATATATATATATATATATATATATATATATATATATATATATATATATATACTCACTATCATATATGTGACTGAACAAAGAAGTAAAAACTGTGATACGTATTAGATATCGCTATACTCTTTAATATTTATTTGTACGAAATTGATGGAGAAAAGGACAATATATAGAATTACTAACTTCTTGTTGTCGTTGATTCCATGTTGGTTATTCCTTTCACCAATTAAGGAAAATAGACGAAAGTATGTAATCTAATCCAATCACAATCAGCATTGTGGTGTATAACTTTGGCAGAACAACTTATTTTATATATATATATATATATATATGTGTGTGTGTGTGTGAACTGAGCTTATGATCAGGATATTAGCACATTCCAGTATCATGTGATTTGTATAATTATATATACTGATGGTTTTGCTAAGCCTAAGCCTGTTAGTATCTGGCGTGTGAATATGTAAGAATTGATTCGATAAATTAAACAAAATGAATAGGGTTTGTAAGTTAATTTGAACACTTATTGTTACATTCTCCATTTTCTGGAAGCAAATTTAATTTTTAAGATTAGGAATCTATCACTAGCTACACGATATTTAACAATAGGGTGTTTAATTTTATTTTATTTTTATTTCAAAGTTTTTGCATATGTTTCGGGCAAAAATAGGAAAAAGAAAAATAGACAAATACTTCCGAGAATTGATAACATTGATACTAAGTATTGGGGTGAATTGTAATGATGCCGGAATAATACTTGTTTTACCAATTTATTCCTCGAACTTTTAACTTAGATTATCCTAAATTATGTAATTATTAAAATAATAATTATTTTGTTATAAAACATTAATTATTTAATGGAAAATAATTATGTAAAAAAGCTTATAATTGGGCAATGTTTAATTTTGGGCGTTGAAATCATGTTTGTAACATAATTATCAATTTGTGTACTTTGTATATGATTAACTTTGTTAAAAATATGATAGACAAAAAGGATTATTCATACAATAATTGTATAATTCTTGATAGTCTGTTGCTTGAGTTTAATTTGGATTCTTGTTCTAGGCTATTGTTGTCAAACTATATGCTTTATAAATGACTCACTTCAATTAGAAATTTAACAATTTATGATAAACCGACCATTGCTACAACAATTATATAGTCTAGAGTAGTCTATAATGTAACTTCAAAATCGATCATGGGTCAAAATAGTACAACAAATATAATTTAAGGGCTAATAATATTGTAGTTAACCCTAAATATTACTTTCAAAACTTTTGCAAAAAGACAAATGTGGATAACTCATTTTATATCTAAGCTTCCAAGCAAAAAAAAGAAAGGAAAACCATTTTATATACATCTACAAAAAAAATAATAATAATAATCTTGTATGACTTAAAAAGAATTTTTTTTTCCTAAAAATAGGTGCTAATACTTAGATACTTTGGTGATAATGTTATGCTTAGTATCAACTTTTTTTTTTTATTACAGTTACGTGTGTAATAGAATAATAGTATATATAGGTCATGTCTAAATGAAATTGGATTGAATTAAATTAATCTTATAGTTGGTGTATGCATATGAGAAGGGTTAGATTGGATTAAAATAATCCACTCTAAAAATAATACCCTTAGAAGAATCTTATCATCTTAAAAATTTGGGACTGAGAGAGATTAGGAATTTAATTAAAAATAATAGAATATTTTTGAACTAGTGAAAAATGGTACTTTCAAAGTTAACATTTAAAAGTGGTAAAACCATAAATGGTATTTTTTTTTTTGAAATATTTTTTATAAGTAGTATTTTTGCAAATCATTTTACGAAAAATGATAATTTTAGCGGTATTTTTCAAAATATTTTTGAAAAGTGGTCTTTTCAAAATATTTTTTAAATTCTATTTTTGCAAATAAGTTTTTAAAAATGATATTCTTACAAATTTGAGTTTTAAAATGGTATTTTTCTAAATTAATTTTTAAAAATAGTATTTTTTCTAAATAATCAAACTTCAAAATTTGTTATTTAATTAAAACTATGAAACACTGGTACAAATCCTATCCTAACAAAAACTACCATACCAAACATGTGATAGGATTAAATTATAATTCTATCTTATTTTATCATATTCATTTCAATCTAATCCTTTAAAATAGTTTAATCATATCCTATCTTATTCTGCATACCGTACCAAACGAACAGACTAAGCCAAGCAAATAATGCACGAATTGTCAGATTGAGAGGATTTTTGAGAAAAGAAAAAGGAGGAAAAAGATCTTGTGCTTTCATTTTGGCAAACAATAAAAAATGGAGTTTTTTTCCTCAATTTTTTTGGCATTTACTTAATGAGTGCCTGAGTGACTCATTGTTGTATATTGTATGACATAATCGTCCACTAGATGATTATTTAAATAACATGTATGATCGTCGGGTGATCATCAGGAGGTCACTAGTGAGGAAATATTATGTGTGATTATCAAGTAATATGACCTTGGGTGACCATGAGGTTATTAGTGAGGAAATTTTGTTGGAGTCAGTTTTAATCTTGGACTTTTTATTTTGGCAATTGTTTTAGTTGTAAGTTTGTTAGTTGTTTACATTTGTGAAATCTCTTTTTGTCCTTCTGTTATTTTCCTGTTTTTCATTATGGTTAAGTTTAAGCAAGGTTATTTTTGGTACAAAGTAGTCAGTTTTCTAAAGCGATTAGATCAAATTTTATGGACAAAATACTGTCCTTCAAAAGTTGCTGTTTATGAAAATGTCTACCTCGTCACTTGATAGTAAAAGGGTTAGACTTAGATCAATACCACTTATTATACCTAACTAATACCACGTTTTCTTTAAGAAAAAAAAATATATTTTGTTTGTCATTTATTCTCACCACACCAATTCTAAAGGAGAAATTTAGTTGCTAAACTTGATAGTTGTTAACTTTGATTAATGTTTATTAATTAAAAAAAAAAAAGAAGTATTTGGCTACTTAATCTCTTAGTAGGTATTCCTACTAACTGCTTGCTGGAAAATAAAACTAAAAGGGTCCGGATTTTTCAAATTTCTTTCCCCCATGAATCCCCCTAATAAAATTATGACAACTTTAACATAAATCAACATAATACTACACTGAATGAATAATATCCTATATCATGGGAAGGAATAAAAGTAGTATTAATTCAACTTACAACATTTTAATTGGTATTAATGTGATGTAGCTTTGTTATAACCCTGTTATAATTGTACTGTAAGTAAGAAGTAGCTGTGAGGAAAATTAAAAAAAATTAGTAAATTTAATTTACAAAATTATTTTAAAAACAATGTCTAAGTGTTTTGTAAACTAAGTATTTAGTAAATTATGGATTATATATGCTGTAAATGATATCTTAGACTTTTTTTATGTCAGCATAATTAGTTTTGAAAAACAATCACTTCTCAAATTCTACTTAAAATAATGGTTACACAATAATTTTTAAAATCTATTGACTAAAAACAAAAACTTATCAAATGCCTCTTTCTCTCCCTTTTTATTCTAATCGTTTTTAAAAGTTAAAAGTAGCACGTAGAAGTAATCTCAATTAAACAATGCCTTAATTGTTGAAACTCAAATTTGATACTAGGGTAGTTCTATTTTTGCCCATAATTTTTAACAAGTCCCAAATTTGATCTTCAAACTATATATTTGTCTGAATTTGATGTTGAGCTCTCAAATTAATGTGTTAGATTATAATTCCCTAAATTACTACTACTATTATTATTACTGTGTATAAATCTTGGTCCTGGATTTATAATAGGATTGTTCAAAGTTCAAACTGAGAATAAAGACTAAAATTAAAGGGGGGAAAAGCAATTTAAGGAAACTGAATGCCACATTTGACGAGGTTCAAGAACAAATTGCAGAGACAAAAACATAATTTAAGACTATAAATGGGACTTCAAGTTATTTTTAATGGAGTAAAAGTACCATTAATCCTTGATACTATTATACGTCGATTCAAGGTGGTAAATTCCGTTCAACATTTAAGAGAAATTATGTCATTATTAAAAACATATAAATATATTTATAATCACCGTTTTATATGGAGATTATGCATATGTATATAAAATATCACTGGTTGTTAGCTTTCATATATCTACATATAGGAGAATACTTAAATAATGACTTTTTTAAAATCATTACGAATAGATGAAATGAATTTTGAATGATTTACGAGTTATGTGCAAAACGTAATTAACGATGATGATTTTTTTTGTCACGACCCAAACTCTAGGACAGTGGCAGAAGGGGAATTTCGCTAGAATTGAAAATTCCTTAATTTATAGAGAAAAAATTTTAAGAGTTTTGAAATTTTAAAATGGTAAGATAAATAAAAACATTTGGAATTCCAACTAGTGAGCCTATCTCACAGTTCATAGTCACCAATAAACATAGACTGAATAATTTAGGAAAAATAAATAAATTCAAATAGTTAATCAAGCATCTCTATTCACACATCAACATCAAACTAGAATGGTATATATAGTTTACAGACATATTCAAAGTAGCATAATCTATTTATTTAACAAGACTTAAATACACGACTTAAATCCACACTCCTATCATTCCCAAGTCACAAACTACGAGTAAAATATAGCCTCTTAATCTACTTGTTGGTCGTCAATGTCACATTGGATACCACTTGTGGAGAAAGTAAGGAGGTGAGCATAAAATGCCCAGTAGGTTACTTAATTGCCCTTTTTAGTAAAACTTTTTTTATAATTCTCAAAACTTCTGCATAATTAGTAGTACTAGAAAGCATTTTTATAAATATTAAGCTTTCAAAAGATATATAGAAACTATGCAAAAATCAAAACCAGATGTCCAGGTCAAAACACATAAAAAATCATTAAAAAAAAAATAAGTATAAAGCACATCATATAAATCAATATCTCACATGAGCTCTCACCATCTCATCACGATTAGAGCAACTTATACTATATATATTGAGTGCTCTCTACCTGACATCTATCTCTAGAAACTAGAAGGACACTCTTGTGTCTAATTCTACCGAGACGGAGGGGCATTGAATGCATACATCTACCGAGTGGAGATGGTCAAAAAATAAAACTCGTGCTAGTTTACAGGTTCTCACCAAAGGCGGGTGCACTAGTGCACCTACTACAACACCGTGATGTCTAAGATGACTCTTATGCATGACCATATGAAATGTGCAATATGTGGAGTCTCAAACAACCATGCAATGGCTTAACATTCTAGACGTGCTCTGATTTTTTTCAATAGAATTCCATTTTGTACTTAAAAATCCAAAAGTATAGTTCCTAAGGTTTAATCAAATGCCAAGTTTAAAACTTGTACAAAATCATACGTAAAATATCTAGAGTAGTCCACAATGTTTCACAAATTCACAGTTCATTAAAATAATTATTCAAAATAATTTAATAAAATAAATTCACAGAATTTCACTTTTCACAACATATTCCAATTTTTATTAAAAATTAATAGAAAACAAGGTAATTGAATCCCCTACCATGAAATAGTAATTATATTGAGTTGATGATGCTAGAAAAGTCCTTTATTGATCAGCTGGTTGTTCAGATAGTCATTTTTGGATCCCGACGCATTCACTAGAAAAAATGAATTTCCGAACGGAGCCTCAAATTGAGAAACAGAGGTCTCACTGAATTCAAAACACCCAAAAATGTTGGCTTAGACATAAAATTTGTCAAAAACGGGTTCCGATGTGGAACCGGCCCGTGGCACGCAAAACAGTGCAATTCATAATTAATGTTCTTGATTTTCGTGATATTTTATATCAAAATTCATGTTCCAACCTCACTGAGTCCAAATTCGAAGTCAAAACTCAGTTTCGAGATCCCGAACATTAAATGGGCTCAAAAATCTAAAAATTACAAAAATACCACATTTTGAAATTAATTAGAAAAATGTCACTTTTCCATATCGATAACTCACAAACTTCCGATTACCATTTCAACACTTCAAAATCATAAGATTTCATGTTTCAATCTTTTCTATCACGTGGTATAATTTTTCCGGACAAAATAACTCAATTCTGAAATAATTAGAAAAATACCACAAAATTTAATATTATTAAATTACTACAGTATACAACTTCTCACTAGAGCCGAGTTAGAGGCTGAGAGTGGTTGAAAATGAAAGCTTGGGTCGAGACGAGTTCAACGGTGGCGATGGCAAGTTGATCAGACGTCAAAGGAAGAAACGGGGGACAAAAAACCGGTGCAGTAGCGGAAACTTCGGGAGCTTCCAACTCCGATGAGATGCGACTATTCACGATAGCAACACTTGGCGTGACTTCGTTGGTGCCTCCTGGTCGCGGTGGGCTGGCGCATCAGGCTACTAAGCTGGCAGTGAGCTCTCGGGTGAATAGTAACCAATGGTGGTGTTTAAAGGGCCTTTGTGGAGAGGAAGAGGAAGAAAATGAGGGTTTATATGCAATTTTTGAAAACTATAAATAGTGGAACACGTGGTGTAATCTTGTTTGACCAAACAAAGTTTCTGAAATTCTACCTTAGCTACAATCTCTAAAAAGATTCTTTCACTTTAGTCCCTCCTTAATTATAATTTTATTCCTGATTTGTAATTTCCTTTTCATTTTTACCCCAAATACACTTAGACTCAAATATGTCTACATGCATCTCAGATTTAATTAATTAAATATCTGAAAATTCAAAATTACAAATTTGTCATTGACCAAAAATTACACTTTTACCCTTATAAAATTTTGGATTTTATATCTTCTCTTCCTTAAAAGAATTTCGTCCCAAAATTCGAATATAAGGGTCAAAGTACAACTTCAAGTTGAAAGGTAAACAAATGAGGATATTTTTCATACATTTCTATTTCTAGCTCCCAAGTGGCTTCATCTTCCTTATAGTATTGCCAAAGAACTTTGACAAGCGGTATCTCTTTATTTCAAAGCACTTTGATCTCTCTCCCCAGTATTTGGACTGGTTATTCCTCATATGTTATATCTTCTTGTAATGGTACTTCCACATACTGAATAACATACGATGGGTCAGGCACATACTTTATGAGTATTGAGACATGAAAAATATTGTGCCCTCGGCCGAATTATGTTGGTAAATCTAAGTGATACGCTACGGGTCTAATTCTAGTAGTAATCTCAAATGGTCCAATATATCTTAGAATCAGTTTACCTTTAAACTGAAATCTAGTGATCTCACACTTTGGCGTCACTTTTAAGAATACTTGACCAATAATTTCTACTTCACATCTTTTTGGGTCTGCATAGCTTTTCTGAAAACTTTGCATAACTTTAAGTCTTTCTCAAATCTTGTTAATTTTCTCAATAGCCTCTTATATCAGCTTTGGCCCAAGAGTAACATGCTCCCTTGCATCAGCCCAATACAATGGTGATCTACATGGTCTCCTATATAATACCTCATATGAAGTCATGCTAAGACTGATTTGGTAGCTACTGTTGTAAGCAAATTCTACCAATGACAGATGATCATCCCAGCTTCCACCAAAATTCAGTATGCAAGAGCAAAGCATGTCTTCTAGAATCTGAATAGTACTCTTAGATTGGCTATCTATCTGACGATTGCGAGCAGTACTGAGATCAAGTTCTATCCCCAAAGATCTTTGCAAAGCTCTCCATAACTTAGATATAAATCATGGGTCTCTGTCAAACACTATGTTTGATGGCACTCTATGCAATCGAATAATATTCTCAATGTAGAAACAACTAAGCTTGTTGAATGAAAAATCATACCTAATCAGTATGAAATGAGAAGTTTTCGTCATACGATCCACAATTACCCAAATTGCGTCATTCTTTCTTCGTGTCATTGGTAAACCTATCACAAAGTCCCTTATGATCTTTTTCCATTTCTACCCTGGTATGGGTAAAGGCTGTATCAGTCCAGCTGGTCTCTAGTGTTCAACTTTGATTTGCTGACATATCATGCACTTAGCCACAAAAGAAACTACGTCACATTTCATACCTTTCCACCAATATTGTCTCTTCTGATCATGATATATCTTTATGCTACCAGGATGTACTACAAATTTGGACTTATGACCTCAATAATAATGGTCTCTCTAAGATGAGGATCATTAGGCACTGCTAGTTTTCCTCTGAAAAGCACAAATTCTTCTCTATTTGTAGTCTAACTTTCCAATTATTCACCACTTTTGAGTTGATTCCAGATTGCTCTCAACTCTTGATCTTGTCATTGACTTTGTTGCACAATCTGGATGAGTGCAGGTGTGGCAACAACATTACTGAGATAAGCAACATTCCCAAACTCAAAGTATTGCAATTTAAAATTACCAATTGCCACTAAGTTCTTCCAATCTTGAAAAATAAGTACAGCTAACATACCATGAGGTATTCTACTCAAAGCATCAGCTATAACATTGGCCTTTCCAGGATGGTACTGTAGTTTGAAGTCATAGTCTTCCATTTATTCAACCGATCTTTGTTTCCTTAAATTCAGATCTCGTTGGGTGAAGAGATATTTCAAACTCTTATGGTCTGAGAATATTTCGAATTTCACATCATACAGGTAACATCTCCAAATTTTGAGTGCAAAAATTATTGTTGTAAGTTCCAGGTCATGGGTAGGATAGTTTTTTCTCACGTGGCTTTAATTGACGAGAAGTATACGCTACAACTCGATCATTTTGCATCAGAACATATCATAATCTCGTCTTTGAAGCATCGATATACACCATAAAAGGTCATTACTCTCAGGAACAATAAGAACATGTGCAGTTGTCAAACTGTGCTTTAGTTTTCTGAAAGCTTCTTCATAATTACTATCCCAAATAAACTTGATATCTTTCCTAGTCAACCTTGTCAATCGTAATGCAACCCTTGAGAAATTCTTAATAAAACGACAGTAATAGCTTGCTAAATTGAGGAAACTCTGTATGTCTGTCACATTCTTTGGCTTTCTCACTTTAGAACGGCTTTTACTTTAGTAGGATCGACTAAGATACCTTATTGAGAAATTACATGTCCCAAAAATTTAACTTCTGACATCCAAAAGTTATATTTTGATCGCTTAGCATATAATTATTGACTTCTCAAAACTTCAAGTACTATACTCAAATGTTTGGCATGATCTTCCTGAGTCTTGATATACACCAGGATATCATCAATAAAAATAACCACAAAACAATCTAAGTACAGCCTAAAAATCCGATTCATGAGATCTATAAAAGTTGCAGGTGCATTCGTCAAACCAAAAGGTATTATCAGAAACTCAAAGTGGCCATAAAGCGTTCTGAATGTTGTTTTCGGTATATCCTCCTCTCTTATATTTAATTTGTAATAACCTGACCTCAAGTCAATCTTGGAGAAGAATCTTGAAACACCAAGTTAATCAAATAGCACGTCAATCCTTGGCAAGAGATACTAATTCTTTATTGTTAGCTGGTTTAACTTCTTGTAGTCCACACAAAGCCTTAAAGTACCGTCAGCTTTCTTGGCGAACAAAACAAGAGCACCCTAAAGAGAAGTACTACCCCGAATGAAACCTTTGGATATCAAATTATCTAATTGTTCTCTCAATTCATTCATCTCAGCATAAGCCATGCAGTAGGTTGGAATAGAAATTAGTTGAGCCCTAGGAATAAGGTCAATACGAAACTCGACCTCCCTATCTCGTGGTAGCCCCTAGTAAATCCTCTAGAAATATCTGTAGATATTCGCTCACTACTGGTATCTATAGGTCTTGATCATTAGTTCTCATCTCGCCATCAATGGTAAACAAGTTCCTATAGTACTCAAGTTTCTTCCTACCACCTAAACATGTTTTTAGAACAGAACTTGGTTTCAATAAAATCATTCGAGCTTGACATATTATAGGTTGTCAATCATCCAGAAAAAGAGTCACTCGTTTATCATAACAATCAACAATAGTTCGATACTTGGATAACCAATCCATATCGAATATTACATCATATTGTTTCATTGACTATACAATTAAATCAGCAAGTAATTCTTTACCATCAATCACCACACAACAAGATTTACACACACTAGACATATCAGCTACCCCATCCGTAGATGTTTCCAAAGTCAAGACATGATCCAATTCAGAAAATTCTAATCCCAAAAGTTGAAAAAACAACAAGGATATGAAGATATACCAGTGTTACACAAAACAAGTTCCCAAGAGTATGAAATAAAACCATACCATCAACAACACCTCGGCCAATGTGTTTATTTATACCATCGGTTCCTGAAATTGCATAAGCTTGGCCAGGAACTTTTCCTTTTCCCTTATTGTCTATTCCTCGTCCAAGACGAATACTACTAAATCCTGGGCCACTGTTACCATATTCACGCCCTCCTTGACTCTTTGAGGCCTAAAGAGTCTGGAAATTCTGAGTGTAACCCTGGGGACAGTGCTAGTGCTGGTAAAGTAGTGGAAATGAAAAAACTTGGGAAAGACTCTGAGATGGCTGAGAACTAGTTTGAGTAAACTGGTGAGGTGCTGAACCAAAACAACTTCTAGGTGGTTCTTCCTGAGAAAGAGAGGATTTCTGCAGAAGTTTTGGGCACTCATTCCTTTTATGGCCCTGGTGACCATAGTAATAACATGTATAGGAACTGAACCTCCTTTTACCTAATAAACCACAGCTAGTATAACTTTCGTTGTTGGGTGAACCTTGAGCAGATCATTGTCCTTGGTTCCTCTTGTTCACTTTTCTATCATTGCTTTTAATCTTTCTTGTACCCTGCTCATTTTCTATGGCTTCAGCTTGTTGGGCAGCTAACACTACCTTAAAGAGAGTGGCAAACGAGTGAATAACAATACAGTGGTGGATGTTTCGATTCAGACTATTCTTGAACTTCACAATTCGGTAAGTGTCACTCACTGCTGGGTTAAGGGCAAGGCTTGCCAATTCTGTGAACTCCTTCATGTATTAGTTCACTGTTCTATTCTCCTGAGTTAGTCTCTCAAAATGACCAACCACTTCATCTTATTGATCATCATTTTCATAATGTGCTTTGAAGAATCTTTCAAATTCTTCCCATGTTATGCATTCTACATTCTGCACCACAATAGTCTTCCACCAATGGATAGCATTCCCCGTCAAGCGAGATCTAGCAGATACAGCCTAAAACTCTCTAGGAGTATCAAAAGTCCGAAAGAATCGTGTCATCTCATGTAACCATGAGTTGGCAACTAGTGGGTCTGGGATTCCATCATACTGTCTAGGGTAAAGGCGTATAAATTTCGAAGATGGTCGGCTTGATCGGGTTGACGTTCTTGCTATAGTTGAGGTTGAGGCTGATGGTTAGGACTTTGCATCCCAAGAAAAGTATGACACATTGCTTCGAAAAACTGGTTGAAGTCTTACGAAACTGAAGGGGGCTCGGCATCAGGTTGGCACCTTGGAGCTCTCTTAGGAGGTATTTTTGAATGTCTAAAATGATATACCAAATTATTAGTGAGATAATGATGCATATCGTGATAAAAACAATTTCAATCCAGTTTAATGGTGCTATATCTCGGGTAGTTAAATCTCCAACTCTGATACCATAATTTTTGCACAACCTAAACCTCAGGGTAATGGTAGAAGGAAAATTTCGCTAGAATTGGAAATTCTTTAATTTATAGAGAAAAAGATTTAAGACTTTAACTTAAATCCCTCTAATAAAATTATGACAATAAAACTAAAAGGATCCGATTATATCACCTTTGCCTCCCAACTTTTCCTCCAAATATTAATCACGTCCCTAATCTTTTTTTTTTTTTTTGTAGTTTTTAGATTTCTAACCTTTCATATTTGTATCATTTTAGTCCCATTGTAACCTTTCTGTCCATTTCAGCTGTTATCTAATAATTTTAGTATCATTTGGATCCTCAATGTTCTCACAATAAATCACTTAGGTCTCTATTTTTTATTTTGTTGTTTTTGACTTGTCAAAATTTCTTTTTCATAACACTTAGGTCTTTTTGATTTAATTTTGAGTTGAAATCCAACTATAATCAAACTGGACTAAAAATGGGACTTTTAGAAATATGACCAAAGTTTTGGCCCAATTTAAGTAAATATCCCTTTAATAAATGTTATAACAAAATGTCTGGTATAAATATTTATATACCAAGTATAAAATTTTATATACCAAGTATAAAAAATTATATACCAAGTATATTTCAATACATTAACTGGAATTGGTAGATAAACATATCTACCATATATAAAAATATATATATATCTGGACATTTAGCTATAAAATTTAAAAAATAGATATTTACTTAATCAAATTTTAAATATTGGTCATCCACCTAAATTTCTCCTAAATAAATTGATAAAAACTGCTAAATTCAAAAGTAATACTAAAATAACTCAATTAGATATCCATTGAAATACATACCAAAAATACACATATCAATACCCATATTTTTTATATAAACTAATGTCCATTTGTCAGTTGAGAGATTTTTATACTATTTTTAAACAATTGTGATTTCATAAAATTACAGAAAACGAATTTCACAATCACTGATAAGAAATTATTATTAAATAGTACATTTTTTCTCTTGCTATATTTCTTTATGTACTCAATCAGTATCTATTCAAAAATACTAATTTTGTGTTATTAATTATTATTATCATCAAAACCCATGATTTTTTTATAAATTAATGCCAATTTATTATTTAAGATATTTTTAAACTTATTTTATTACTTATGAGTTTTAACTTTAAAAAAAAAAAGATTGATGAGTAATGAACTGTATCACCATTAGTAAGATTTAACAATTAAATCGTACAATATTATTAGTAATAAGAATAAATTAAAAATAATATTATTGTTTAGAATATCTCTTTCAAAAAATACCTTGTTGGTATTGAATATTCTGTTGATAGTTTTCATTAATTTATCTAGTATAATTAGATTAGAAATGAAATTTAACTCAAAATAACCTAAGTATTACAAAAATAGAAGTATTGTAATAGAAGTATAAGAAGTCAAAAACTATAAAATTAAGAATAAGGACTTAAATAATACATTGTATAAAAGTTGATAACCCAAATAATGCTAAAACTATTAGATAATGGCCGAATTGAACAAAAAAGTTGAAAAATGGCTAAAGTAGTACGAATGTGAAAGGCTAGAGACCTAATTAATACTTAGAGGAAATATTGGAGACCGTGGGTGATATAAACCCTTTTTTTTTCTAGTAACAACCCATTACTTAATAGCCATTTGATCAAAATTGGACGATAGAAAAAATTACATCTACCAATAGGTTAAAAAGAAAATATCTGTTGAAGTGAGTTTAATATTTATATCTAACCTCAAATATATGTGTATGTAAAAGGAGCGAGTATAGCATAGATTGACTATTACATCGAAATTTAACAATAACAATTATCTAATGTGAGTTAAATGATAGTATTCTATTTTATAGTCATTTAATAATTATTTAATGTGAATTGAATGATAGTATTTTATTTCATAACCGTTTGATTTCAACGTAATTGTTAAATTTGGTTTCCTTACTGATGGAAAATTAAAAAAAATTCCTACTATACTATATATCATATTTCTACCCTGACTAAAAATGATAATAATCTAACAAATGTATGCCTTTGTTAACGGTTATTCCGCAACTTATTGGTTTCTTTTCGTTTTCAAAATCGAGTGGAGAAAGAAATAGAAAAAAAAAATTGAATAAGTAGTTCTATTAATCATCATCACCATTTTTCAGAGGATTGTCACTAACTCAGCTATTTAATTCAAAGTAAATAAAATAAATTAAAAGTAAAAAGTGAGAAAGTGAGTAAAATAAATAAATTAAAAGTGAAAAGTGAGAAAGTGAGTTTAAAAAAAAAAAACGAAACAGGTATCTCCTTATGAAGCAGTGTACATGTTTTTAGATTGCGTATATTAACTTTTTCCCTTTCATTCGTCGTTAAGAATCAATGATTTAGCCTCTATAATTGTTCATTTGGAATAAAATTTATTTTAACTAAAAAAAAAAAAGGCCATATATATATATATATATATTGTTGGATTTAAAAACGATTTTCGCAGTGGAAGATTAGTCCAAGAACATTCAAAATTTTTCTCAAAACAATTGACTATATGAGTGCATA
>JXTB01000630.1:122874-179675 GCA_002914805.1 Parasponia andersonii | reverse complement strand
GAAATAATGTAATATCTAGTACAGTATTTGAAAGAGGTAGAATTGGGGACCTATAGACCTGTAATTCAAGCTCCAATAAATTATGACAATAAATTAAACTCTTTAATTAATTTGTCTAATTTATTAATTCCAATATTACTCCACTAAAAATCCAAAATTGCACTCTTGAAATTATAGAATTAATTTATTCAGAAAACAGTGAGCAGTCCATAGATTTAATCATTACATGTAGTTCAATCCTCCATAGATAATTCATAATTAGAGCTAGGTTATATTCCGTTTACCTCTCCAATTACATCTTTATCTTTGTGTACTGTTGATTATCTAATGAACAATTAATTTATAAATCTATTATAAATTGAGTACTCAAACTGTTCAAGTCCTGAATCAATACATAAGGGAATCATCTTTCTAGCTTCCTAATGGAAGGAATGGATTCCATATTTGTAAGTTACATTCCCAGCTACTCATCTCATCATGCTCCCAAGATACAAGTATTTCAATCTGTTTAAAAACAAATTTTTAACAAGTATGTCAAAGAACATAATATTATAAATAGGAGTCTATAACTACTCAGGATTAAGATTGATCTACATATGATCATTGTAACAGCCCAAGAACCCCGCTAGCAGATATTGTCCGCTTTGCCACTTGGACCAAACCGCCCTCCGCAGCTCACGGTTTTCAAAACGCGTCTGATAGGGAAAGGTATCCACACCCTTATAAAGAGTGCTTCGTTCCCCTTTCCAGCCGATGTGGGATTTCACAATCCCCCCCCTTAAGGGTTCAGCGTCCCCGCTGACCATCGACTCGGGAACCGGCTCTGATACCATCTGTAACAGCCCAAGAACCCCGCTAGCAGATATTGTCCGCTTTGCCACTTGGACCAAACCGCCCTCCGCAGCTCACGGTTTTCAAAACGCGTCTGATAGGGAAAGGTATCCACACCCTTATAAAGAGTGCTTCGTTCCCCTTTCCAGCCGATGTGGGATTTCACAATCATCTAGTGACATTATTTGAACTCTCAACAGTTAACAGAATTTATGTGATATTCAAATCATTTCTGGCATAATCCTATATAATCAAATTATATAAAGTATCTTCATTGTGATGTCAACACATCAATAGTCCGGATAAAACTATTATATTCTCAATGTTAATAGACCGTACTGATAATATTTAATTAAAGATCTCAAATTTTAATTAATTATTACGGACTATATTTAGTTTATTATTCATAAATTTAATCCTCATGTATATAACATTTACGTACTAAATTTATGGTCACATAAATAAACCAGAGATTTTCTGATATTTAATGACATACCAATTATGCACAAATTTAAATAGAAAAATGTCATTTTATTAATTCAACAAATATCCAAAATATACAAAACCCTAACATATATATATATTTATTTAATAGCTAAAGAAACATTCAATCTCTATCATCACGACTCTATCTCTATCTTTAGCAAACTTTAATTCTTTTTTAAAGTAAAACAGAGTGTGATGTAACCTACGTAAAGTTAGGATCAAACGCCATGAAAAATATATATAGATATATATACATAACCACTATTGAGGAAAACATGCATATTTCGACGCATCTTTGCATGAGAACCCATATCATGATCCGACCCGAATTTCAAATTTTATAAAACAACATAAAAGAAAATAAAATAAAAAATCAAATAGCCCTTGGTTTGTAACAAAAAAAGAGCTGGAATTTGTTATTTTGTTGTGTCATCTCGTATTATTTTTAAAGTCCGAGTAATCAGCCACACTCAAGTCTTCAATGCCGTTTTGAAAGTTTCTTCCTTCTGAGTCTATAATGTTAATGTTAATACTTTATACTTAGAAGAAAACAGTAGAAAAACCTTATTGATAAAAAAAAAAAAAAACAAAACAAAAAAAAAAAACCAGAGAGAAAAATGGTCGAGAATGAAGAAAAGTACCACCCTTCTTCTTCAACAGATCAATACTCTGCAATCCCATCTCCTCCTTCTCCTGCTTCTTCTTCTCCTGGTGGAAAAAAACCAGGAGGATGGAGATCTATCAAGTACATTCTTGGTACATAATATAAGGTTTTAATATATGTATTTTTAACATAATATATATATATATATATATGTGTATGTATATGTTTTTAGCTGATTTTTTTTTCTGGGATTTTTTTGAAGGAAACGAATCATTCGAGAAGTTGGCTTCAATGAGCTTGATAGCAAATATAACAGTATATCTGAGTACGAAATACAATCTGAGTGGTATATTTTTGGTGACAGTGGTGAATGTATGGAGTGGTTTTTCTAATATTTCGTCTTTGGCTGGTGCCTTCGTTTCTGATGCCTATTTGGGCAAGTTCTACACTCTCCTTTGCGGCTCCATTGCGTCTCTCCTGGTAAATTAAATTTTGATTCACCTATGTATGTACATTTATTACCTAAAGGTTGCTAAGAAATGGACTGAAAGAAAATTACAAATATGAAAATTTGGGATAAAACAGTGGTGACCATTTTGTGAATGTCATCTATCTTTTGCTTGACATCTAATCAAGCTGCAATCAGAGAATTTAAATCGATTTTCAATTAGCCATGAAAAATTATGAAATCCATTCAGAGTGTTAATGGCTACCAATGCATAATAGTTTTGCAATATTTGAGGAACATGAAAAATATTTGCATGGAAATATAGGGAACATGAAGGAACATGAAAAAACTCTAGTGATGATTTTATAGTTATGTAGAAAGATGTTGTACTTTATGTGTGTCAAAGAAACTTATGGTAAGGTTTTGTTTCCCATGTTCCCTATTTGCTATATTTCCATAAAAATAAATTTTCCTCTGTAATTTATTTGTTCTTTCATCGATATCTTGCCAGTTTTCCATCTAATAATGCTGCAATCAGGGCAAGATATGTAGGGGACCTATTTGAGGAACATTAACAAATATGGTTCTATAATTTTTTTTTCAGGGTATGGGGATCATGACTCTAACTGCAGGCATAAATCACTTCAGACCAGCCTACTGCGATCCGGAATCGAGTGCCAATTGCCCTAAGCCGCCAGGTTGGCAGCTGGGGATCCTCTTTGGAGGCCTTGGCTTGTTATCCATTGGAGCTGGAGGAATTAGGCCCTGCAACATCGCCTTCGGTGCTGACCAATTTGATACAAGAACAGAGAAAGGAAAAGCTCAATTGGAGAGCTTTTTCAATTGGTGGTACTTCTGTTTCACCATTGCCTTGGTTGTGGCCCTCACTGGTGTGGTCTACATTCAGACTAATGTGAGTTGGACTCTGGGATTTGCAATCCCCACTGCCTGCCTTGGCCTCTCCATAACCATTTTCTTGCTTGGTCACCACACTTATATCAATGTAAAGCCCCGAGGGAGCGTCTTTTCGGACATATTGAAGGTGATCACAGCCGCCTTTCGAAAGCGCAGCCTCAGTCTCGAACCTGAACAGAACGAGGAGCACACATTTTACGATCCTCCTTTGACCGGACCAGAATTGAAACTCCCTCGTACTCATAGATTCAGGTGTCTTGATAAGGCAGCCATAATCACAAGCCCAGATGAGTTAAACAATCAGGGCATGCCCAAAAATGGTTGGAGGCTTTGTAGCTTGCAACAAGTTGAGCAATTGAAGTCCTTAATAGCAGTTTTGCCAGTTGGGGTCACAGGAGTTGGAGCTTTCATAACAATGGACCAAAACAACACATTTGGGGTTCTTCAAGCTATGCAAATGGAGAGAGCAATAGGCCCACATTTCATGTTCCCACCAGGATGGATGAACATTGTTTCAATGGTTGCACTTTCCATATGGATCTACATTTATGAGAAGATTTACATTCCTCAGACAAGGAAAATGACAGGAAGGGATAAGAGGTTGTCTATGAGGCAGAGAATCAGGAT
The DNA here is from genome assembly GCA_002914805.1 of Parasponia andersonii. NCBI lineage: Eukaryota > Viridiplantae > Streptophyta > Magnoliopsida > Rosales > Cannabaceae > Trema > Trema andersonii. Next base: position 175,764 of record JXTB01000630.1, on the reverse strand, counting down.
TGGCATTGTCATGTCAATTCTTTCCATGGTGGTATCAGGGATAGTTGAAAGACACCGTCGGAACTCAGCATCAAAACAAGCCTCGTTTATTTCCCCCGCAAGCATCGCCTTGCTTTTTCCGCAGTTTTGCTTGTCCGGATTGACTGAAGCTTTAGCTGCTGTTGCCATAATGGAGTTCCTCACCATGCAATTGACAGAGAGCATGAGGACTGTTGCTGGGGCTATCTTTTTCCTATGCCTCTCTATTTCGAGCTATGTAGGCTCGGTCATAGTGAACATAATCCGTGTTCTAACAGAGAAGACTTCCAAATCTCCGTGGCTGGGAGGTCATGACCTCAACAAGAACAGGCTTGACTACTACTACTACATGATGGCTGGCTTGGCAGCTCTAAATTTGATCTACTTCAGTTTCTTTGCTACTCACTACGTGTTGAATAGCAATCCAGAGAGTGAGGAAAGGGAGGATGACCACATTGCTTGCCATTCAAGAAACAATTCTGAATGCATACAAATGGATGAGGAGAAAGGATTGGCAATACATGAGCATAAGTGATTAGCATACTTAGTTATCGATAAATCCCATCAAACATTATTCATTCCACAAGGTCTCGTCGATCGAATCGATCGCTATACTTATTGACTGGCTGAAAGAACTTACCTGCACAAGAATTTTATGATTGTTTCATTTTATGGTAAATATTTCAGTTTAGAGAATTCTTTTTCTTCAATTGCTTTTTTCCTCTACATTTTATGTTAGTTCTTTTTCTTTTTCTTTTTCTTTTTCGTTTTTTTCTTTGTGAAAAACATGAAAGTATGAGTGATAATTAAGGTCTTATTTGCTACACTTAGCCTTCTAGACCATGACCTTTGTCGATTACACTGTAAAACTAAACAGAACTTTTACCACGTTGACCATGAATCTATGTACAAGTAAAAGAAAAGAAGTCAATCGAGGGAAAGTATGACATGATATGAAAAGGATTGCACAAATTATTCGAATTTTTACCATTATTCTCACAGATACGTATTCAGAAGGCAGATTTCTTAGTTTAGTTTTAAAGAATATTCTTTTGTACTTGTTTAGAATTCATTAATGCGATTTAGAATGTTGTTAATTACTGGTTGATGGTGCAAAGATAGTTAGACCGTTTATTCAAGCATTAATTATGCAGAAACGAATATTTTAAGCCAAACAAAATAAAAGATCGCGTTTTCTCAAGCATTGATTATGCAGAAAACGTTCTTTTTTTCCCTCTTCTCGAAGAGAAGAAAATTATGTAGAAATTGAAAATTCTCCATATCAACATCCAACAATAGCAACTGGTACAATTAGTGGGTTGTTAGTCAACATTTCAATTAACTTCACATAAATAGATCGAACATTATACTGACAAATTATTAAAAAAAAATTGAGATCACTAATATTATTGGTGTGCTAATAATTATCAGAATCTTCTTTGATTCTTGAAGACCGGCCTGAATTTAATTAGCGCGTTTATGGCCATTTTTAAAGCACGTTCTCTGTGACACAAACCAAGACGTTGATTTCTTGGTCTGTGTGATCATATCTTTTTACATGCTAACATCTTGGGACTGGCCAGTGATGGGAACTCTTGAGCTCAGGGCCGGTGTACACAAAGCCAAATCTGATTGGCTTAGAGCTCTGAGAAATTAGAGAGACAAAAGCCGGACTATTCATACTATTCATTATGTCATTACCTGTCCAAGTGCTGGACCACTCGCACCTTATAGGTTGTGGCCATGTCTAATTTAATACCCCGATGGATTCTTGTTATGATATTTTGAGCAATTTAAGTGTTCAACATGAATACTTCTTCCGAAAATTCAACGTATGATTAAACTATATATTTTAGAGTTAAAGACTGATTTAAACTATAATGAAATATGAAAGTAACGTTATATGAGTCCTAGACTTACTATTGGTCGTGACAAGATATGGAGTTGTTTTTCTTACCTCTAATGGATTTTCATGTACGATACGTGGACCACTTAACTTCTGAGTTCTTACAGTAGTCAAAATTCAGAAAAGAAGAATGTAAATAGTTAAGACAAACGACATTACTACAACCTTGGAAGTTTTGTCGCGATGTTTTGTGAAGGGAAGAAAGCCAAATCTAATGCGTATCTTTTAGTACAATAAGTCAATTGGTGGGGACATTAGCAAGGTAATGAATATTATCAGTTTACTGGCATGTCTAGGCTTGCAAATACACGAACAAGAAGCCAACACTGCAAATGAATAATGACAATTTGTGTCACGATCATTTTTGGTGAGACGCATGAGTGTTTACATTGAACGCCCCTGTCGGGATAGAATCACGACTCAAATTTAAACAAGTTACAAATGTTGCTAATGTATTTGAGTATTTGAATGTTAGCAATGTAATGTTGTCATCTTGATGAGTTTGAATAAAAGTGCTCTTAGTAAAACTTCTTTTCTTCATTCTCTATTCTACTAACACTGCATATATAAAATTTATGAGAGTAGAATATGTAATCCATAGGAGTGAAAAAGTCATCATCTAGTGGTTTTGACGTACAGAAAATGATTTAGAGAAAAAATAGAGAATGGAACTTAATCTAAGGCCACACTTTTATTAACTGAGATGTGGATTTCTTTTATGGCGTTCACATTGCTTGAACCATTCACATTATGAAATTAAAAAAGAGTTGTGATAAGAAAACAAGACGTCACCATTGCAAACACTTGCAGCACAGTCGAGATTGACAACTCCATCATGATGAGACAACTGGATGAATTCTAAAACACTCACTGTGAGAGAGAGAGAGAGAGAGAGAGAGATGACTCATGTATAATGTATTTTGTCCTCAGAAGAAGGGAGAGAGATATATAGCTCATGTTTCTTGTCCCCATCTAGAGAACTAGAGTCTATATAAGTAAGAAACTCACAGAGATTCCAATATCAATTAGGCCTTCTCTGATCAATTATTTAGGTTCAAAGCAAGAAGCCATGGAGAAGAATGAGAAGGCTGTCACCAGTATGGATGAACCTGAGGTTCATTACAGGGGAGTCAAAACCATGCCCCTGATCATAGGTGATAAGGAGAAACCTCTTCTTTTCTTTCTTTTTGGTTTGTCAAACATTATAATTTATATCAAAGTGACATGTGACAAAACCATATGCAAATGCAGGGAATGAGACCTTTGAGAAGCTAGGGACAATTGGGACCTCAAACAACCTCTTGGTCTATCTCACTACTGTATTCAACATGAAAAGCATCACTGCTACAACTCTTATCAACATCTTCAATGGCACCACCAACTTTGCTACCCTTCCTGGAGCTTTCCTATGCGATTCATACTTCGGTCGTTATAAGACTCTCGGATTTGCTTCAGTATCTTCTTTTTTGGTACAAAACAAGTATCAATACTACTGTTTCTCATGCAAATTTAAAAATACTTATCAATCTAAAAATATAAAAATATTTCTCATGAAATTTTTTTTTCTAATGTTCTTTAATGTTTTTTTTTTTTTTTTTTTTGTAACCGTAGGGAATGCTAGTTCTCACACTAACAGCAGCAGTTTCAAAGCTTCATCCTCCACACTGTGAAAAAGTGGAGGGTGACACATGTTCTGGTCCAACAACATGGCAAATGACATTTTTACTTAGTGGTCTTGGATTGATGGTTGTAGGAGCTGGTGGTATTAGGCCTTGTAACTTGGCCTTTGGAGCTGACCAATTCAATCCCAATACAGAATCCGGGAAGAAGGGGATTAACAGCTTCTTCAATTGGTACTACTTCACTTTCACCTTCGCCATGATGGTGTCTTTGACCCTCATTGTGTATGTGCAATCTGATGTGAGCTGGGCTTGGGGACTGGCCATTCCTACCCTCCTCATGTTGTTATCCTGTCTCTTCTTCTTCGCCGGCTCGAGAATTTACGTGAAAGTAAAGCCTGACGGTAGTCCATTAACTAACGCAGCGAGAGTCATCACGGCTGCGGTTAAAAAGAGGCGCTTGAAGTTGCCGGAGCAGCCATGGATGTCCCTGTTTAACCATGTTCCTAAATCTTCCATCAACTCAAAGCTTCCTCATAGTGATCAGTTCAGGTTAGAAAGACTTGTAATATTCTGTTTCGAGCAATTCTTCATTCTTTGTTGCCCAATTCATGGGGGTTCCCTTTTTAGTCTAAAGTTTTCTAAGATACTTTTTCATTAGAAAAAACAGTTATTGGGAGAAGCTTCTTAAACATTGAAATCAGTTGACTTTAGATGATAAACTACTTTGTTGGAAAGTGTTTCACAATTTGGAGAACTCAATATACTAAATTGCCAATAATTGCCTTTTGTTTGACTCATTTCAATAACCAAAATGATATTTCTGTATTCAGATTCTTAGACAAAGCTGCAATAGTTGAGCCAGAAGACACAATCAACTCAGATGGATCAGCAGCTAATCCTTGGAGATTATGCAGCATGCAACACGTTGAGGAAGTTAAGTGCTTGATAAGAGTGACTCCCATATGGGCCTCAGGCATTATTTACTATGTTGCCACTAACCAACAACAAACTTATGTAGTCTTCCAAGCTCTACAATCCAATAGACTTCTTGGCAATGCTGGCTTCAAAATCCCAGCTGCTTCTTACTCGATATTTGCCATGCTCAGCCTCACAATCTGGATACCAATCTATGACCGGATCGTAGTCCCAACTATCAGGCGAATCACCGGAAAAGAAGGCGGCATAACACTCCTCCAAAGGATTGGCTTTGGCATGGTGCTTGCCATAGTAACCATGATTATATCTGCCATAATTGAAGAAAAGAGAAGAACTCTTGCTCTCAGAAATCCAATAGGAATAGAGCCAAGAAGAGGGGCAATTTCTTCCCTTTCTGGCTTTTGGTTGGTCCCACAGTTGACTCTGATAGGATTCTCTGAAGCATTTACTGTCATTGGCCAAGTTGAATTCTACTACAAGCAGTTCCCAGAGAACATGAGAAGCATTGGAGGTTCTTTCCTGTTTATTGGCTTTGCAGCTTCAAGTTACTTGAGTGGCTTTTTGGTGTCATTTGTGCATCACTTAACCTCTGGTTCCAAAATGGGAGATTGGTTGCCTGAAGACCTTAATAAGGGGAGATTGGATTACTTTTACTATTTGGTTGCTGCAATGGGAGTTATAAATTTGGCCTATTTTCTGGTTTGTGCAAACTGGTACAAGTACAAAGAACACTCCACCGGCACTGCCTTCGAAGTAGGCATGGAAAATATGCAATCTGAAAAGACCCTTGTATGATATACATAGAAAAAAATAGAAACTGTCCTATAAGGGGATAATTCCATCTTTTAAACAGCTTATCAAAGTTAATGACACAAATATTTAAAAAATGGTATTCCCAATGTGTCAGTAACGTTGCTAATTTGTTTAAACTTTTGTCAGAATTTTTAGTGATATAGATAAATAAAAATGTTCTCCATAAGGACTGCAAATTTCGTGCCAATATCTAGTATTTAGAATCGTTACCAAAATACGGAAAGTTATTCAGGGTCATATTATTTTTAATCTAGCTTTTTATATCACTTTTGAGAACAAAAAAAGTATGTCTTATCTTATTTTTGAACTCTTTGTTGAATTCTACTTCTTAAGGTAGGTTGTATCTAAGAAATCTTGAGAACAAATTACAAGCTTGTAGACAAATAGAAGCTATTTAGCCCTTCGTATTAAACATGTTAAAACCAAATTACATACCTAAAGTGTGAGAACATTCAAGCAAAAACTATGATCATATTCATATTTTAGGCTTTGTTTGGTAGAGAAGAAAGAAAGTAGGAGGGAAAAAAAAATTAGGAGGGAGAGAAAATATATAAGATGGAAAAGAAAGTGTTTTTCCTCTAATGTAAAAAAATTATTATTTTAAAATGACTATTTTACCCTCTTTACTAAAATTTTAAAATAAGTACAAAGTTATTTTAATAAATTCACTTTCACGTATTAGTAAATAACTTTTCTTTCTCTTCTCTCTATTTTTGAGGGAAAAATATTTGTATTGGACTCACCATTTTTTTCCACTCCTTTTCTCTCCTATTTTCTCTTCCCTTCCTTTTTTCCTTACCTACCAAACAACTAATTTTTAGTTTCTCTTCACTCCTTCCTTAAAACCTTTCCCTTCCTACCAAACATAGTCTAAGATAATTGTAAACATTTGAATGCATCCAATTCAGCTTGAACACGAGCAACCATAGGGTTTATGGCATAAATGATTCCTAAACTATCACCCTTACAATAATTTGGTCCTCAAAGTTTCAATTGTGATAATTTTATCCCTCAACTTTCTAATTTATACTAATTTGGTTCCTAAATTGTCTAAATTATAATCTATTATTAAATGTCTGACCAAAAACACAGATAAAGAACATATTTTAGCATCTGAAAATATATTTAAAGAAAAATAAATTGATCAAAAAGATTAAAAAAAATGCATTCTTCGCATTTTTTAGGCTTTTGGAGTTGGTAAAATATAATGCTTCTATGATTGTTTATTTTTATGCTTAAAATTACCAAATTATCTTTTAAATTCACTTTGGATGTCATTAGTACTCTTCACATGTATTTTTGGTAAAAAATTTAATAACTTATTATAATTTAAATAGTAGCTTAATTGATGCAATTGAAACTTTAAGGACCAAATTGCTGCATATTATATACTTCAAGAACAATTTGTGCCATAATTTGAAGCTTTCTTTAATAATGTCATATTCAAATTTTTTGATGGGTTAATGGCATAAATGGTCCCTAAAATATCTATTTTGTAGCAATTTGATCCTTAAAGTTTTAATTGTAGTAATTAAGCCCTTGACCTTTCTTATTTATAATAATTTAGTCCCTGAATTGTCTAAATTATAACTTTAATCAAAAATGTTCATGATCTGAAAATATATTAAAAAGATATTTTGATAATTTCAAGTATAAATATAAACATCATATAGAAATTTTATCTAAATTTGCAACTCCAATAATCCTCAAAAATACAAAAAATTATATCTTTCATTCTCTCGAAATACAAAAAATATATGTTTTTCCTTTTTCCCCAAGAGTGATATATTTCTTTTCATTTTTTGTCCCTTTCAGAACAAAGTCTGTAGTGGTCCAAGTAATCTCCCTAAATTAAGAACAATCATAGAGTGGTCAGACAAAACTAGGAAGGGATATCAATCTCACTTGCTCTTAAAAGTCCATTAGATTTCACATTATTTGAACTTATTTCCTTGTTGAGTTATGAAATTCATTTTGCCACTTTTTAAGATGATTGACATGAAAATATTACACTAGGCCATTCCAAAGCACTATTGCTTTCACGATCAAGACCGATAATTTCATAGCTCATTACAGTTGGAAGACACTCCCTAGAATCTAAAAATGCTTGGATAATGACGAGTGGGATAATCTTTTACTCTTCTTTTCTTCCTAAATGGGTATTTCTTGGCTGATGCAGGATGATGCATTCACTAAATAATTGAATTAGTGGTTTAAGTGGTACCACCAAAAGATGAAACCACTTTTGAATATCTTATTAAGTTGGAAGTTTTGGAAGCTTAAGGCGTTTCTATTATGGAGTTGTTGGAACATTTAAGTCTTGAATTTAATTTTGGAATTTATAAATCTAAAAGTCTGTAATTATTTGGGGGGTTTTGTAGTTACAAAATTTTTGTATTTACTTTTGGGGGGTTTCGAAGTTCAAATGTTTTCTTCTCTTTAATGTTGAGTCACGAATGAATGAGGATGTGAGTTTGTAGTAACTATAAATAGGTTGTTTTCGTCTATTTGAAATCAAACTATTTGAAATCAAATTGTGATTTTTTTTCCTCCTTTTTTTTTGAAAAATTTAAAAACAGAAAGCATCTTTTTCATTCCCATTATTCTTGGTATTCTTGAGGAAATCAATGAGCGATAGTAAGGAGGTTTTTTTTTGTTTGTGATATTTATCTCTCTTATCACTTGCATCACACACTGGTATTTGAAAGTAGTAACATTTCTACGCAAGAAATGTCAGTTTCATGAGTGACTTAGGTTCTCACTTATCTAATAGCAACATCTCACTGGACTTGGTTAGTAGGAAAGTAGCACAGTGCACTATTCTACTATTTGCATGATAATAATAATAACGTTTTCACCACTAGAAAAGTTGCCACGTGGATAACACGCATTGCTGAATCATGATCATGTGGATGCCATGCATAAGCCAAACCAGAATGCATTCTTCAACTAGCCATGCCAACCAATAGTGCAATAACATCAAATAAGGTAAACATGGTCCAAGATGAAAATCTGGACAAAATCAATCGATATTCAAGAAACCATTTACTAGAATATCATATAAAGAAGATAATAAACCAAAAGAAGTTAAACAAAAACGCATGAAAAGTCACAGGGAATTAAATGACTCAACAAACATTCAAATATGGATGAGGTTTTTATCATCAAAATTTCCTGACAAGGTATGCTCTCTTATTTTCTGGAAAAGTTTTAATGTTCTGTCTAACTAAGCTGAATGGCAGTTTTTCTTACTAAACCATCCTACCAAAAGGCACTGGTAGAGAATCTGGAGCCATAATTGAGATGAATATTTTTGTCCTTTCCTCTTTAATGTGGAAGAATCTTGTTTAAATATGATGGAATTGTTGTGTGATAGGTGGAATTTTAAGCTTGCTAGCTTTTATTCTGCATGAGAAAACCAACAATGGCATCAGAACAAGAAACCCAGGAGAGGAATGACAAGGCTGTGACAACTACTGAATCTGAGGTTCAATACAGTGGCACCAAATCCATGCCTTTCATTATAGGTGAGATACTAAAGAACTATACATATATATATACATATATATATTGCTCTATAAAGAACTATATTTATTTGTTATATGCATTTTGTTCTGTAATTTATCAAATGTTATTGTATTTATCTGATATGAAAACTGTCTGAAGGGAATGAGACCTGTGAGAAGCTAGGGAGTATAGGCACCTCAAACAATCTCTTGGTCTATCTCACGACTGTATTCAACATGAAAGCCATCACTGCCACAACTCTTATCAACATCTTCAATGGCACCTCCAACTTTGCTGCTCTACCAGGAGCCATTCTCTCTGACACATATTTTGGCCGGTACCAGACTCTGGGATTTGCTTCTGTTGCTTCTTTTACGGTACCAATACCATTATCCTTCTACTGAAAAATTTAAGAATAAACATAGATACACACAATCCATGTGACACCGCTTCACTACAAGTTTATCATATGACAGTACTAACATAGACCAAGACCTTTGCCAAGTACCGTAAAAAGTTCTGATATCTTCCTTCTTTTTCTAACTGTGTCTCTCATCAGGGAATGTTGGTACTTACACTAACAGCAGCAATTACAAGGCTACATCCCCCTCATTGCGTGAAAGAGAAAAATGACACTTGCCCTGGTCCAACACCATGGCAAATGGCAATTTTGCTAAGTGGGCTCGGATTAATGGTTACAGGAGCTGGTGGAATAAGACCCTGTAACTTGGCCTTTGGAGCTGATCAGTTCAATCCCAATACTGAGTCTGGAAAGAAGGGAATCAACAGATTCTTCAATTGGTATTACTTTGGCTTAACCTTTGCCATGATGGTGTCTTTTACACTGATTGCCTATGTGCAATCTAACCTGAGCTGGGCTTTGGGCCTAGCAATTCCCACGTTGTTGATGTTGTTATCGTGTGTACTCTTCTTCGTGGGTTCGAGAATCTATGTGAAAGTGAAGCCTAATTTTAGTCCACTGACCGGAGCAGTGCGAGTTGTTGTGGCTGCTGTCAAGAAGAGGCATTTGAAGTTGCCGGAGCAGCCATGGCTGACCCTTTTTAACCATATTCCCACCACTTCTATCAACTCCAAGCTTCCCTATAGTAATCAGTTCAGGTATCTTAATTATACTAGCTAATGCGGATACTTGCACTTTCTAGCTCCATATTCAGCAAGGAACATAGACGTGTTTCTTAATCATATCAGGAATTTGTTTCTTTGGATATTCATTTTCAGTTTTGGTTGTATTGTTGTGCATACTAAACATAAATTACTTTCCTCTTAGATTTCTAGACAAAGCTGCAATAATTGACCCTAAAGACACAGTGCACCCAGATGGATCAGCGGCCAATCCATGGAGATTATGTAGTATGCAGCAGGTTGAGGAAGTGAAATGCTTAATGAGGGTGATTCCCATATGGTCCTCAGCTATTATATATTATGTTGCCATGGTCCAACAACAAACTTCTGTAGTCTTCCAAGCCCTCCAATCTGATAGGCATCTTGGCAAAACTAAGTTCAAGATCCCAGCTGCAACCTACTCAATCTTCACCATGCTTGGCATCACAATCTGCATACCTATCTATGATAAGATCATAGTCCCAACTCTTCGAAGATTTACCAGAAAAGAATCCGGCATTACGCTTCTCCAAAGGATGGGTTCTGGGATGGTTCTTGCTGTAGCAGCCATGCTTATATCTGCCTTAGTTGAGGAGAAGAGAAGAAGTTTTGCTCTTACTAAGCCTATAGGAACAGAAGAAGGAAGAGGTGCAATATCTTCTGTTTCTGCTTTTTGGTTGGTACCTCAGTTGACACTCATAGGATTCTCTGAAGCATTTACTGTTATTGGCCACATTGAATTCTACTACAAGGAATTCCCAGAAAACATGAGAACCATTAGTGGTTCTTTCCTGTATATAGGCTTTGCCGTATCAAATTACTTGAATAGCTTCTTGGTTTCATTAGTTCACCACATAACCAAAACTGGTTCTGGGAAAGGGGATTGGCTGCCTGAAGATCTTAATGAGGGAAGATTGGACTGGTTTTATTATTTGGTTGCTGCACTAGAAATCCTGAACTTGGCCTACTTTCTTATGTGTGCAAAGTGGTATAACTACAAAGGAAATACTAGCAATGACATTGAAGTTGACACAAACAATATGCAATCTGTGAGACCTCTTCATTAATATTTAAAACTCCATATAAGGTTAAATAAACACAGTTTATAAGTTGATCACCAGCTTAGTATCTTATATCGAGGTTTGCAGTTTGAATTCTCGTACCCGGTCACCCTTATGTAAATAGAAAAACATAAAAGAAAAACATATTTTTTGTAAGTTGTTTTTTCTTTTTCTTCTTTCTTAAGAAACAGGTATGGTTTATAAGTTGTTTTTTTCTTTTTCTTCTTTCTTAAGAAACAGGTATGGAAGTACAACATGAAAAAGGCACTGAGCACCAACCTGTAAATAGTTATGATGTGTAGTGACCATCAAAGTGTTGAGCAACCATCTTGCATTAGATTCAAAACACATTGTTTTTAGTTTTAAAAATGAACAAAAAGTGTAGCATATTATTCTTTTCAAACTCTTATTTGATTCCATTACTTTGACTAGGCACTTTTCAGAGGTTGAGGTTGTAAAAGTAGTGTCAGAAATAAATATACATGACCAAGCAATGGTTTACAGGACTTGTGTTCAGCATACAAAGAGGCCAACTAACATTGTACGCTAAGTAACTCTTGTACCCAGTTCTTATAATTAACAATTGAAATTTTCCTTCTTTTTTTTGTTGCTAAATAATTAAAATTTTCCTTCCTAGTTATAGTTGATGTTAATCTTGCGCTTCAAGACCTATAACCTCTCCAGCTAATGCTGACGCTAGGCTGAGCCTAACTTCAACTTTGAGATCAATTTTTAGTAAATAACTAAATCTTATCAAAGTGTGTAACATACACAGAGCATAATAATGTCTTTAGAAGTATGCATTCTCAGCCAAGAGATTATTATCATCTTCCCCATATAATTTAATTATCCTAATTATATAGAAGTGGTTAATAATGAGATCTTCTAATAGACCAAAAAAGTGTTGAAATTCAAATCCAACAAATAATTTATTATATTTTTATATCACATTGTCAATTTTTTAATTAACATTTCAAAGCATATATGCAGGAAGCATATCACGTCAATCAAATAAACCACTACCAGATTTATTAAATGGAGCATTATCAAACATTTCTTGGTGAGCATTTATCGAAGTTGTCTCCACAATATATTAGTGATCTGAAATAAAATGAGAACGTACGAAGTGCGTCCTCACCATCAGTTTTTAGTGACAGAGAATATCTTTTCAGTTTTTTCTCTTATTTTTTTCCTTTGTTCCTACTCACGTGGCCTACTTTATGTTTTATCCACTTTTGGAAATAAGTTTTTTTTGGTCAACCAACTCAGTTAGGAATATGTTTTCTTAATGGTCTAACTAAATGTTGAAGTGCGCTAGCGACAAATCCTTCGTTAAGGTGGGTCAATCTCAATACAATAGTGAGAATGGTTAGACGCATGTGTCACTCCAGATGTGTCTATTATTTAGACATTTAATAGGGCTCTCACTAGTATATGTTTTGAAATAGAAAAATCCTAAAATAAGACTAAGGAAAGTAATGGTCCATTTGATTCACTCTTTCAACGAGTGTATCTAAATAGAAATTGTGTAATGAGTTATAATTAGAATAAGAGATATTTGAAGTGAAATAAATTATAATTAGAATGAGAAATATTAAAATGTAATTTTCAAAAATATCTCAATTCTATTCTCATTCCAATACACAAAAAATTCATTTTAATATTTAATGTGATTGATAAATTATTTGAATGAAAAAATTAAATTATTGAAGCAAACGTTTTTTAGAAAAGACCAATTGAATAGAAAAATTAGAATTGTTGAAACAAGTATTCGTCTCATTAGATTTTCTCATTAGATTTTCATCTATTTGAATGGAATGGAATTGGTGAAACAAATGAGTCCAATTCTTTAGCTCTATATATACTTTCAAGACCAATTAGGCTAGCACAACAAGCTTCATCCATACAAGGCAGACAAGAAAAAGATGAAGACAAATATGGGAGAAACCATAGACAAGAATGAGAAGGATGATGCAACTGTCGACTCTAAGATTAACTACAGAGGATGGAAAATCATGCCTCTTGTGATAGGTAAGAGGTGCTTTTCTTCTGCTTTTCCTTTGGTTTTTATTTTTATTTTATTTTCTCCTGAATTCTTGGAACCCACATGCATAATCTCAGGGAATGAAATTTTTGAGAAGCTTGGAACTTTTGGTACCTCATCCAATCTGTTGGTCTATCTCACTACTGTGTTCAACATGAAGAGAATTACAGCTGCAAATACCATTAACATCTTCAATGGCACCTCCAACTTGGTCTCCTTGGCAGGAGCTTTCCTTTCCGACACCTATTTCGGTCGCTACAACACATTGTGCTTTGGTACAATCGCTTCTTTTATGGTACTACTGATTTATCAACTATTTCCTGTAAACACTTGAAACCATATGACATTTGGTTTGCTCTCTGGATTTTGCATTCTAGATTGAGTTGATATACTAAGTATCATTTTATCACAACAATATGCATTTGAAGCTTTGAAATATGATCTTTCATTATGTTTGGGTCTTGATATGGTTGATCTAATATCTAAGTTCATGGATAGGAGTCTGCTGAATGCATCTGACTCAGGTTTTTTTCGTCTTTCTTTTGTAAAGGGACTGCTTTTGATAGACTTAACAGCAGCTATCAAGAAGCTACATCCTCCTCATTGTGGAACAGAAGAGAGTCACACCTGCCAAGGACCAACAGCTGGGCAAATGGCATTTTTACTGACCAGTTTTGGGCTACTAATACTAGGATCTGGTGCCATCCGGCCATGTAACTTGGCGTTTGGAGCAGACCAATTCAACCCCAAAACAGAATCTGGAAAGAGGGGAATCAATAGCTTCTTCAATTGGTACTTTTTCACCTACACTTCTGCAAAGATGATAGCCGTGACATTGATTGTGTATGTCCAATCAAACATAAGCTGGGCTTTGGGTTTAAGCATTCCACCAGCTCTCATGTTCGCATCCACTACACTATTCTTTATGGGTTCCAAAATATATGTAAAAGTTAAAGCCAGTGGAAGTCCAATAACAAGCCTAGCACAGGTCATTGTGGTTGCTATCAAGAAAAGAAGATTGAAGCTATCAGACCAGCCATGGATCTCACTCTATACCTACATACCTCCTAAATCCATCAACGCCAATCTTCCCTACACAGATCAGTTCAGGTAAACAAAAACTATTTTCCCATATAATCCATATTTATCCAAGTAATCATTAACCAAGTTCTCCAAAAATCTGGTTGCGTGAAGAATTTTCATTAACTCGGATATTGGTGACCAGATTTCTCAACAAAGCGGCAATTATAACTCCAGAAGACCAAATAAAGCCAGATGGATCACCAACTGAACCTTGGGGACTTTGCTGCCTGCAGCAAGTGGAAGAAGTGAAATGCGTAATGAGAGTTTTACCAATATGGTTAGCAGCTACGGTTTACCATGTAGCCATAGTTCAACAGCAAACGTATGTTGTTTTCCAAGCCCTTCAATCCGACAGACGCCTTGGAAATGTCAACTTTGAGATTCCGGCCGCATCCTATGTTGTATTCACCATGCTGAGCTTGACTATATGGATACCTTTGTATGACAGAATCATTGTCCCTTTCTTCCAAAGGCTTAGACGAAAAGAAGGTGGAATAACTCTCCTCGAGAGGATTTGCATAGGCATCTTCCTCTCCATTCTCACCTCGTTAGTATCTGGTTTGGCTGAAGACCGCCGAAGAACTACAGCTTTAACTAAGCCAACTCTTGGATTCAACCCAAGAAGAGGAGCCATTTCATCCATGTCAGCCTCTTGGTTAATCCCTCAACTCCTGTTAGCTGGTGTGGCCCAGGCGTTTGCTGACATTGGCCAAGTCGAATTCTACTACAAGCAGTTCCCTGAGAACATGAGAAGCATTGCAGGGTCTATCTTCTTTTGTGGCTTGGCAGGCTCAAATTACTTGAGTAGCTTCTTGATAACGATAGTTCATCGAACTACTGAGGGGTCTGCTAACGGGAATTGGTTGCCCGAAGATCTTAACAAGGGCAGATTGGATTACTTCTATTACATGACTGCTGGTTTAGGAGCTATAAACTTGGGCTTCTTTTTATTGTGTGCTAAGTGGTACAAGTACAAAGGTTCAGGAGGAATTACCGTTGAAGTTGGCATGGACTCTAAGAAACCTGCAGTTTGATAGTTAAGGCCATAGATAATCATATTTTAGGTCCATGATATGTGATTTGACAGCTTTATGAGTGAAAATTGATGGGGAACCGGGCTACTATTAAGAATCAAGAAAGGTTCCTCTTATTTTCTCCCGCCCCGGGGGCGGGGGCGGGGGCGGCGGCGGCAGGGAAAGGGAAAAAAAAAAAGAATAAGATTCCTCTTTGGGTGGGTTTTGCGGCTGTGTTTGAGGATCAATTCAAAGCAGTTTTAAGTGCGCAAACACACTTGCACTGCCTAACTGACCTTTAATATTAGAATGAGCAATGCTAAGACAGGCATCTATTTGCATGCCACCACACACTAAAAAAAGGCACGGATTCAACGCGCAAAATTTAAAAATGTGAACCACACCTCTATAAATGTTAAGAGTGTGGTACCAAACACCACATGCGATCTTCAGTATTTACTACTTCAAAAATATGTTCAGATACCAGTTTGCTTCTCTTTCGGTCTTTCCTCGTTAATTTCATTTTCCTTCTGAGACTTCTTACTCCCAAACTACCCTAGATCCCCTGTTCGTTAATAAGAACAATTTATTGAGAAAATCACGGCTATACTTCCAAAGAAAACACAATACAAAGGTGCTTAGAACAGAAAGTAGAGTAGCATAAAATTTTATTGGCTGTTTAGAGGACAACAAACAACAACTATGCTGATTACACGTCTTTACTCTCAGCACTAGTAGTAGAACTGGTCTTTCACAGTATGAGCAAAGCCAACAAAACATCTCCCTTAGACTGTATACGATTGGTGAATTGTGTCGATATCGAGACCCTTTAATCTCACAACTGACTCTACATGACCTTTCAGTGTATGGAGTTCTCTCAACCTGCAAAAGCAACGGAAAACATGCAAATAAGGTATATAGGCTAATTATATATAGAAAATCAACGAACGAGAAGGAAAGAAAAAAGTAACAATCAACTAAAATCTTCATATCCTCCAAACATGAGAAAAGAGGAGGAACGAAAAATGTAATCGAACTGGATTTCCTTCTATTGGGGCAAGAGAGAGAAATCAAAGATCGTACATTACAAATCAGGCTTATTATCCTCCTCAATGGTTTCGAATGGTCAATGTAGGAAGAATGGGAAATTGCCATG
Organism: Parasponia andersonii; assembly: GCA_002914805.1. Classification (NCBI taxonomy): domain Eukaryota; kingdom Viridiplantae; phylum Streptophyta; class Magnoliopsida; order Rosales; family Cannabaceae; genus Trema; species Trema andersonii. The sequence goes on along the minus strand of JXTB01000630.1, from coordinate 159,483 downwards.
CCGAAAAACTTAAACGTGCTAAGAATGCTTCTCACCTTGCAATTTCAGCTCTCCTTTTGGCTTCTTCAGCCATTTGATTGAGTTCTGAAACATGCGTTCTTTCAGTGAACTTGGTATCAGGTGGTTGCAAACCATGCAATGTTCTTTGCGCATGTGCCCATTGAAGCTCTCGTTGCTCCTTTCCAAAGTCCTTTTGCCTTGTAAAGGCAATCTACAAAATAAAAGAATCCATTATAAAATGGCTAAGAGGAAGAGAATCCCATTGGAGATACTTTTCACTAAGAAAAATCAATTTATACCCTTTGCTCAATAACTAGATCCCAAGCCCGTCCACTCAGAACATATCGAATGAAGAACTTTATCAAATCAAGTGGGATGTAGAAGATGATATTGTAAAGCCAGATCACACCAGCCCAACCCCATCCAATCCCTTCAATTGCAGCAAATCTCCAATTTGCATAGACCGCAATTAAAGTGGCAATCTGCTCACACGAAAGTTCAAAAGTCAATTTTCCCTGAACCAACTGAAATAAGAAAACAACCTGAAACAATAAAAAGTTGGACTCACCAGCTGAGCAACCACAAAAGCGGCTACTAGCAAGAACCCAGGGCGCTCAACATAGGACCAGCTTCGAGATCGAGTAACAAATATAAGGGCCTGACTAATAGTGCTCACTTGCAAGTAAATTGCAGAGGCAAGCTTCCGAAAGTCATCATGTGCAGTCTTCTCAAGGGTTGACACCCCAAATACGCGCTGAAAAATTAACACAGCAATATCAGCTAAATTAATAAATACAGGATCACCAAACAGTAACCAGTACAACAAATATTACAATCAGGTGAAACATAAAACTACTGAAACAGTATAATTAAAAAAGAATTTTGATATTTGGTGCATTATTTATCTTCCAAACATAACAACAAATCTCGAAACTACTGAAACAGTATTATTAAAAAATAATTTAGATATCTGTGCACTATTTATCTTCCAAACATTACGACAAATCTCAAGCTGATTAAGGGAAGTCATCTTACAGGGAAGAAGTTCGTCTTGTATGCTGCCCAAAAGAATATTACAGTCATCATCGCCATGTAACTACCAAGCACAATGCCGGTTGTGAAAATTTCTGCCAGCTTCCAGCTATCTGGCAGTGGAGAAGGTTTCACCCTATCCTTTGAGATTGTCATGATAGTACCTGAAATATAAAAGGATACAGGAGCCATTACAACATGGTTCATAGATTCCTTGTCAGTTTACTGGCTGAACAATTATTAAGCTTGTACTCTATACTTGATCAATTAACAGAAATTGGAAAAGATATTATTCTCAAAATGAAGACGATGGATGAGCTTTTATAGTAGTTATTAAAAAGCAGCATGAAATAGCACATGCATGAAAATAGTCATCTTAAGAAAGGCAAGTTGCCCTATCAGAGCCAGCAACATTAAGCCAAGCTGCACCGTTTTAATTATTTCACTCAGAGAGCAGTGCACCCTAGGTCAAAATGAAATGAGCAAAAGAGATTCTGAATGGTAAATAGAGCAACGAACCATCATTGAGAATGGCAATAATAAGCACCATGAAAGGCGGAAAGTCAAACTTCCATATCAGAGCCAGCAACATGAAACCGAGCTGCACCATATCAAACAAGAATATCAGGGTACAGAAAAGTAAGACATCTCAGGGGAACTCCAGATCAAATATTAGTGATTATACAACAATCGAACAAGAGATACAAAAATTTGAGTCATAACTCATAAGATGACAACCATGCTACAAAATAAAGAACCACTAACTTACCACAATACGGATTGTAATGGAAACAGCATATATCTGCACCAAAATAAAAGGGGGTGAATGAAAGCAAATATACTAAAAACATGGGCCAAAAGACTAGCACAGAAATCTTCTAGACATCGAGATAAATACATAATTCATGAGACTACCACACTAGGAGGAACCAAAGCATACTGTGTAATTTTTCATTCTCTGGAAGATTGCTCGACTTGTTAAAACTGCACTAATTATAACACTAAGGCCAGCTTCGGTAAGGACGATGTCAGAAGCACTACGAGCTGCATCAGTAGCATCAGCAACAGCTATTCCAATATCAGCTTTCTTGAGGGNNNNTCCACAAATATGTTTCCTAGCTTGCAGGCGTTTTACAATCTCATATTTGTGCTCTGGACCAACATAATATCAAGTGAGCAACATGAAAAAACGTCTTGAATCCAATAAGGTAAATGTTAAAAGATCATTCAGTCAAGTATACATACAACGAAACAGAAATTGAAGAACCATACCAGGGAAAACACCAGCAAAGCCATCGGCTTTTTCTATCAGTTCATCAACTGGTAAAGCAGCAATCGACTCATCCTTATCCTGTCCTAGTAAAGCAGATGAAGGATACATGTTGGTTCCCATTCCCAAGCGACGTCCAGTTTCCTTTCCTATAGCCAGTTGATCACCTGATAAAAAGCACAAGATTCAGATCCTATCTGCTCGAGAATATTGTAGCACAGTATTCAACACCTAGCTTCTTGAATATATTGTTCAGGGCTTTTTGTTTCCTTTCATTTAATAGTGCAGTGGGTCTTGATAAAAAGTAAAATGTACGAGTTCACTTGGAGATGCTGATCAACAACATTATGAAAGCAGATGACAAAAAATCAACTTCTTCAAGAGGACAGATTCTAAATATAATTTTAGTGATCTCAATAGTAGCAATAGGCTGTCACATGATTCGATTTGCATTCCACAACCTCTTTTAAACTTGCCTCGCCAAGCAGACGAATTTAACTACTGTAGAGGCAACATAAAGAGTACGTATAATTACCTGTAATCATTTTCACATTTACTCCCAGATTTAAAGCTCTCCTGATTGTTTCTGCACTATCATGCCTAGGTGGATCGAAGAGAGGCATGAGGCCAATAAACTGCCATGGGCCCCCTGGACTTTCTTTCCTTCCTTCTGGAACTTCCTGCATGAAATGGACATAAACCATAAAAAATATGGATAATGTTCGTTCAACATATATACACACATAAATAGCAAAATCACAAGCATCCTTGTATTTTACTATGGATGAAATAATAACCATGACCCAATTCACCTGGTATGCAACAGCAAGAGATCGTAGACCTCGCTCAGCAAACTTATCAATTACAGAATGTACTCTACGCTCAATTTCAGACTTGTTGTGAGCAAGATGTAGAATCTGGTATGAGAGGGAATGCACACAGGACTTAGAATACGGTGCAAATAAACAAGGAACAACAAGAGTTACTAGACAAAGGTAGGAAGGTAATTTACCTGTTCTGGTGCTCCTTTGCTGACTCTGTGCATTTTGCCATCACGGTCAATATAAGTCAATGCAGTTCTCTTATCAGTAGGATTGAAAGGAAGGAAGTGAACTTCTTGAATACCAGCACGTGCCTTTCCAAAATATGAAACAATTCAGTTCATATGACAAATAAATTTCTTCAGAAACTAAAAACACAACTTAAGCAATTAAACCAATTAAGCCTGAATATAAAAAACTGCAACACTGCTGAAGCACACTAATAATAGCAATTAATTACCTCCTTCGGATCAGCCAGCATTCCAACTATAGCACAATCTATAGCATCTTGGTTCTCTGTTCTAGATGCTCGAGCTGCCATAAGAACAATAGTATCTGGATCAACTCCTTTTGCGAAAACCTGTAAAATAAAGTCAGGGCCCATTTGAAATAAAATTCATAACCTACTTTGATGAAAAACCCAAACTAGTAAGCAGAAGCATCTGCTAATCAACCTCAATAAGATTTTTGTCAACAGTAAGCTTGTTTAATGTCAAGGTTCCAGTCTTGTCACTGCAAAGCACATCCATGCCAGCCATCTCTTCAATTGCTGTCATCCTCTTAGTGATAGCTCCCTACATTCATTATTAGACACTTCTGTGTTATATCCTAAAATCCTCAAACAACACTCTGCGGCACATCCACAAGGAACCCAACCAACCTGTTGAGATAATCTATGAGACCCAATAGCCATTGTCACCGAAAGTACAGTAGGCATGGCAATTGGGATTCCACCAATGAGAAGCACAAGAAGATTATCAATTCCGGGACGATACTTGCGGTCTTGAATTGGGTACATGACGATAATCTCTATTATCATTCCCACAGCGATTGAACATATGCAGAAATTTCCAATCGCTGTCAAGACCTACACATATAACATACATACTAAGATCAAAGGGAGAACAGAAAAGGACAAAAAATATCAGTCACTAACACCATCGTTCTCAAGTCCAGTCCAAAGATATGACGCTATTAATTCCTTGCCTTTTGGAAGTGACCAACTTGATTAGTGGTATCAACAAGATGTGCAGCCTTCCCAAAGAAGGTGTGTACACCGGTGGCAATGACCACTGCTTCAATCTCTCCTTGTTTGCAGGTAGAACCAGAGTAAACACCATCTCCAGGGCCCTTGGTAACAGGAAGAGACTCCCCTGTAAGCGCAGACTGCAAGAGAACCAGACAAAGAATTGCCAGTTGAGTTCTCAGTAATTAAATAATAAATTCTTCTCTAGAAAAAATAAAAACTTCATAGTCAGCAGACCGACCTGATCAATTTTCAAAGGATCCCCCTCAAGAAGACGGGCATCCGCTGGAATAATGTCCCCGAGCTTAATACTAACTATGTCTCCAGGCACCAAAACAGAAGAATCTTGCTCACTCCACCTTCCATCTCGAAGCACCTTTACAGAGAAAAAGGATAGATAAAAAATAAATAAATAAATTGATAAGAAATAAAATAAATAAATAAAATAAACAAGGTAATTTAAGCATTGAACAAGATATCAGAATTATATGATGACTAATCACCCACTTCCACTACCTGAAAAATTCACGCATGAGCGGCAAAAGAAAAAATAAATAAATAAAAAATAAAAAACCAACAACAACAACCACCACCACCACCTTAGGATGGATTACTGGTTGCTTAAAGGAAAGCTAAGTTTTATGTTCCATAACCTGAAGAGATAAAAGCATACCTTAGCTTTGGGAGCAAGACGAGCCATAAGAGCTGCTGCAGCATTACCGGCATTGTTTTCCTCAATGAAACTAATGGTTGAATTGATGATAAGAAGGGTAATAATACCCACAAAGTCTTGCCAATCAGGAGGCTTACCCTGCAGAAAGATTTTTAAGATTAGAGAGAGAGAGCGAGAGAGAGAGAGAGAGAGAGACCAATTGGTCTTAGAAAGTTTACTTACTCCTCCATTGGCAAGTGCAATGGCCATGATAGCAGCAGCTTCCATAACCCATGAGAGAGGGTTCCACATAAACCCCAAAAACTTCAAGAATTTGCTCTCCTGAAAAAGACCCAGAACACAAAATTTTCAGAAACCAGACGAGTTCCCCTCAAAAGCACCAGAGAACAAAGAAAAAGACCGCCCCCCCCCCCCCAAAAAAAAAAAAAATACACACACACACACACACAGAGAAAGCTTCACCTTCTTCTCTTCAAGCTTGTTATAGCCAAAAATGGTCAACCTCTCCTCAGCAGCCTCAGTGGTGAGCCCATCTTTGCTACATCTCAGATTCTCAAAGACTTCCTCAATGGGTATATTTTCCTACAGTCAAAGAGTTCATAAAAAGAAAAAATTCAACCAACATAACAAATCTCATAGCTTCCAACAAAAAAGACTTAAACTTTTTCAGATCTATGCTTACCAAATCAACGGTTTCCTTCAGAACAGCATCCAACACTTCAGGTTTTTCCCCCATTTCTTTTTCTTCCTCCTCTCTAAACACTTTATCTCACTGCCTTTTATTGACTCAACTCTCTGAAGAAAAACCTTCAAAGATCAAAACCCATCAAGGAAAACCACAACCTTGGAAGCCAGCTAAAACCAATCCACAGAAAAATAAAACTGGATTTTGATCACAAATTTGGTTTTAGGAGCCAAAATGAGGACAGACAAGGCAGCACCTAATCCGCAGGAGCCAAGAAGATGAACCGCTAAGTGAGCGTTTGGAGGGAGCAGTGGCTCTCAAGTCCAGTAACAGTCGCAACCTTTATTAAATTAAAAATATCAAAATAGCCCTCTAATTAATCAGTTCAAGGCTTCAAGCCCAGTACCAGAAACAGTTTAAAGATTTTACTTTAAATACAACAAATTCATTTTGTTTTGTCTCTTAGGCGAAATTTACTTTTGAGTAAATTATGTCGTTTTCCATTTTATTATTTTATATTTTTCCTATGCCACCATTTTTTTTCTTTTCTTTTTGTGAAAAATAGTTTTTTTTTTTAAGAGATACCAATAAAAGCAAGTGAATCATAAACCGCTCATGCACACACCTGTTATGTAATTTCAATTTTTTATTTTTGTACCTTTTTATTGGGGTCCAATTTCACCTTTTTTTATACTAAGTCTGCAAAGATTATTCATTTTATTTGCTTTAAAATTTTATTTTTTAAAAAACGGTTGTCCAAGTGATGAAGGATTTAAATTTTTCATGCAATCAAAATGTTGTTCAGTGAAAGTGAAGACATTGAGAAGCTTGTTCAGTGAAAGTGACGACATTGAGAAGCTTTTTGGCTAAATTATCAGCTACGTTATCTACTTAAATAAGTTAAGCATATATTTTTTTTTACAATTTATTTAAAAATATATGGTAAACGATGTATATTTGCATTCATACCCTTTAAGTTCTAATTTTCCCATAAAAGCACTTTTGGTGTCACTTTTTTAATATTATTCTTTTGTTTATACCTCGGATTCTTCTCGTTCTTCCCTTTTAGTCTAGATTAGGTATCAGTGTCAAAAATATCTAACCTAAATGCTTACTACCACCACCTTATCCATTTTGCCCATTTTTTTGGGTGTTTAACACCAAATAGCCACCTACTCATGAGAAATGTGGTACTTTTACTTAAACCTCAAGTGAGTGACTTTGGCCGTAGGAAGGCTTTATAAATGGGTCAATTATGAGATTACACTTTTAATTTTTCTTATTAAGATCGGTAGCCCATGAATTTTGGATGTTACCATAATCTGGTTATTGTCAATTACGGGGTTACATACTAAACTATAGATTTGTGAAAACGAATGATTATTTTTCCTATTATCTTATGTTAATTTTGTATCATAAACAACAAGCTAACCTACTATTTTAGAGCAGGGTAAAAAGAATAGAGGGAGATGCACTATTAATGGAAATGACAAAAACATTTAACCAAATTCTTATTTTTACCAACTCTACTTTTTATGTGTAATACTACACTTATTTAAGAAATATATATAGGGGCTTTTTAGCCTAGCTATGGCTCCACCACCTAACCTAGTTTAACATTTCTATTAAAACAAAAAAGAAGAAGAAGATAATTTTGTAAAATGTTTATCGACTGATCATTGAAAGAAATTGAGATTTTATAACAATTAAATAAATATTTTTCATTTTCTTTTTTATATTTTCTGTCAATACCGTGGAAAAATGAAAACTGAGGGCAGCAATTCAATTACCTCTAGAGTTAAAATTTTTTCCAAAATGAAAAATTAAAAGGAGAATCATATCTTTATTTTCTGCTTTCCTTCTTCCAAGCATGAAAAAGCCGCCTTTACCATATTAGTTTTTATCTTTTAGCTATAAAAAAATCAACTTTACCTTTGATTCAACTCGGGCATCAAGAAAGTCACGAAAGTCAGTGATAATTCCACTTTCCTAGATCTAAGACTTCCTTTGCGTCACCGTTGTCCTTTTTTATTTATTTAATTAATTTGTATTTGAATTCTGTCTTCTTTATTTGGTTTTTTGCATTTACTATTTTTACTTCTTTTTATTTGCATTTATACAATTTAAAGCTTACCTATATTCGTAGACGTAGTAAAGTTTTTGCTATATTTATATATGGGCACAGATTCGGTATATTTTTTTAATCTATAGATAAGTATGGTTCTCATCTATTAAAATAAAATTTATTATGTATATTTTTTATATTAAAAAATAATATTATTAATAATATATATTTTTTCATGTACATTCCAATTACTAAAAAAAATTTATATATATATGGTCTTTCCAAGACTCCAAGTTTTTTCACGTAGCTCTCCGAATAATTCATGTCGTTTAACAACAAAAACTACTACATACTGTAACATTAGGTGGTATATAGTTTATATGCTCTTCCATTCCACGTCTTGTTTATATAATATACATATATATATGGACGTCAATTCAACAATTACTTATTTTATTTATTTATGTATATTATTTTATCTAATTAAAATTTATTATGCATATTTTTTATAATTAAAAGTAAAAAGAAAAAAATATTAAATATTAAATATTTATTTTTATTATTTTTCTTCAAACTACTTAAATTATGATAACAATTAAATAACATGATCTAACAGTTAAAAAAATACTTATTAGAATACATGAGACATGTGCAACATAAAAGTTTTTATACTTTATCTTGGTAATCAATAATTAAACTGAAAAAAGTCCAAGACCATGCATTTGAGCTATAATATTTAGTAATCTAATACGACCAATTCGGCCTTTTGCGTGCGGAAAAGCCATATTAGCATAATTGAACCAAAATCAAATTACTAAAGTCTGGCTTTTTTTTTAGGTACTAAAGTCTTTGTCTTTTGCTTGTAGATAGGGGTATAAATCGAGCTACCCAAGTCCAGCCTAAACCCAAATTTTCGAGTCTTGGTGGGCTCAAGTTCGGATTTTTGGATTTTAAGAAAATTTTGAGTCGATTCAAGTCCACTTTAGATTAATAAAAATTATATTCAAAGCTCAGTCTTAAAAACTTTAGGCTCTAATATAGGACCGAGTTCGGACTTTATGTTCGGGTCTAGTTTTACCTTCGGGCTATTAGACTTCAAATTAATAAGACTTTTTTTTAGCACAATTACAAAACAATATTTATATTTAATTTTAAAAAATGGGTCTTTTAATAAAAATTATTATATTTTTTTGAGTTTTGGGCTTTAAATTCCGATTTTAAGTTTAGGTTTTGGACCAAGTTTCAGGCTAGGTTCATGTAAAAAATACTAGACCTAAGTCTAGTCCTAAATTAAGTTTAGGCCGAATTCAGACTATGTTGAATTCTGACCGAGTTCAAATCAAACTTTTTTTAGGCTAATCCATCGGATTTTGAGCTTTTGGACTCTTTTTACACCTTGCTTATGGAAAAGCCCAAATAACGTCACTTTTTTTTTTGGATATATCTTTCTATTACATCATTCGAGGTGAACCCTTGATATGGCTGAATTATCAATGTTATTTTGAACATATTTTCAAAGTTCCTAACTAAGACGAGATTAGACATAAATTATAGGTTGATCGGATAATTAAATAATGGTACGTATATTTTGTGCATTCAAAGAAACTATAAGAGCCATTAATATGCGATAAATGTCTTAATAAAAACTAAATTAAAGAACTTCCCTTAGAAAAAAAGGATCCAAAGCCCTACTCTATCATATGATAGGGACCTTGTCTAAACCTGTTTAAGTCTCACTTTGTGATAGGGACCTTGTCTAAACCTTTTAAGTCTCACTTTGTCTTACAGACCCATACGTGCAAAGCATTATTATTTTCTCAAATGGAATCAATTATTGATGGATTCTAATGGTTCACATGTGACATAATTAACTCTTTTAATTAATTATCTCTTTTTCTTTGGCCAACTCTAAAATTGCTACTCACAATTTCAGGTTATAATATTATAATATATGGAACTCGAATAAAATAAGCAATATTGAAGAGTGCTCGTAGCAATTGGTGTATATATATATAGAGATAGAGAGAGAGAGTGAGGAGTAAAACGTATATAGAGAAAAATAAAATGTTTTTCAATTATTTTTTCAAAACTTGTCTTCACGTCTTGTTTGACGCCTATTGCCTTAGCTTTACGTGGGTCGCTTGCCTATCAACAACTACAGGTCTTCGTTGTCTAAGATGTGGCAATTTTTTAAACAGATATTTTTTACTTAATAACGGTCAAATTTGGGTGCAACTCGCTTACACCAAACATGTGTATCACTCTCTCTATATAGACCGTATAAATCAATGCCAGAGACCAAGGCTATATTTACTGCGATTGATGATGGATCACTCGATCTAAGAAATTTAACAACATTATTAACATATAAAATATTAAATGTACTTCTTAAAAAAAATATACGTGTAGTGGAAAATTTGTATATTATTCCAAAAGCAACATGGAATGCTGACAAACCACGTCTGAAAAAAATAACGTGATTGTCATTTTTTTTTTTACTAACATAAAGTCATGTGATCTAAGAAATTTAGTAATATTATTAACATTATTAAAGATAAAATTGTTTATAATTTAGTTATAAATGGTAATATATCAAGGGTGGTATTAAATAGATTTATATTAATTTTTTTTTCTAATTCCAAATATTGTGCATTAACAAGACTCTGATTATTCAATAAAGAGGAATACTAGTTACACTTTTTTTTATACTTTTTTTTGCACTCTTCTAATCTCATAGTTTGACGTGTAAATTTCACTTTAGTTTATTGTATTATTAAAATATTAAACTGAAATATAATTCACGTGTCAGACAATAAGACTGGATAGTGTATTTAACATTCCTCTTTAATAAAAAATATGAGATAGTTTGCAAAATAAAACACTTGGAAAATGACTTCTAGTAATGTCCTATTTAAAATATAAAAAAATTAGAAACCAGTCTCTTTTAAGTTATAAATCGACCATGCTTAATAGGCTATGATCAACGTATCTTTTCTACAAAGAGTTTTAAATAGTATGTCATTTACTAAAAATTACTATGAAATGGTCTAATTTCTATGAAAATATAACATACACATAATTAGTATAATATATAAAATATATAACATACACATAACTAGTATAATATATAGAATAAAGTATGTGAATGCCACTTTTTTTCTTTATTAATTAAACCTACCATCATACCACTTTAAAATGAATTATTGACGATTTTGACAGATTATTGACATTAGTGGTAATATTGATAGATTCTTGATGGATTCTTGACGAATTCTTAATAAATTTCTGATATATTCTTGACTAATTCCCTTTTAAAAATGGTAGAATATAATAGTGGTAAGAAATTTAGTTAAACATTTGAAAAAAGTGATAATTATCTAATTATTCCTAAAATATGAGATTGATAAATTGTAATTGTGTGACAATAGTAATTAATTGTTTGCTGTATATCATATCCGGTGCCTTAGATATAGCATGCTAATATTGTGGCATACCAACCTCATATATGCCAAATTTAGGTTGGTTTAGAACCGTACAAGCAAGACTAAATAGTAGCCAAATTTCCCAAAAAGAAAGTATACTTGCATCGCTTTATTTTTATTTTTATATATTGTACTTGGAGTTAGTGTGTATTGACCAGCCAACATAAACTTACGGGTGTTGAAATAGCAAATCATGTGAATATTAAACATATAACATGTATGTCACATTCTATTTCTAGTACATTAATGCAAGCACAATTTTATTAGGCGATTACTCAACATAATCTGGCATTACCCAATTGATCATAATTTTTTCCACTAAATAGGTTGGCACGTATATACTCAAGTTAGATTGAACAATTCTACTCAAGCAATATATAGCAGAAACAGCGGTAAAGCTGTTCAGTGGTGGAGAATATTTCAACGGGGGAGACAAAACTTGAGTAAGATAAAGATTAATGTTAATCAAAATTTAACACATTAATTAGTGAAAATATATAGGCCTTTGGTTAAAGTAAGAAAGACTATACTTTTTTTAAGAATTTTTTAAAATTATTTTGTTTGTGTGTATGATTTATGAAAATTTTTGAAAGGTTCAAAGAATTTACACTATTTTGACTCTCTTTTATCCTTTAAAAATAGGGATCAAAGATACAAAGGATAGAGATATCCATGTCTTTCTTTGGCCAACCAAATCAGATGATTTATATTTTGATACACTAGGAGTTGGTGAGGTACCATCGTTGGAAGAAAGAAGATATTGTTCGATTTCTTCAAGATTCCATTAATGATTTTTTATAAGCATGTGATTAGACAAATTAAAGACCATATATATATATATATGTATATATATATATTTATCACCAAATTGTACACTGAGGAAGGATATATCATATATCTGAACAAACAGCTGCATGTGTCTATGAATAAGGTGTGTCCACGTAGTGTATAGATCTTTTTTATTATAATATTTTATGACCGACGCATTGGAAGTAGTTATGCTTTTAGTAAAAGCATAATTAAAGGTAGAATAAATTACTCGAACCACTTTATTTTGTTCTAAAAAGTTAAAGCTTTTTTTTTTCCCCTTCTAAATATAGTGAAAATAAACGGTCGGAGATTTTTCGGAAAAGATAAGTTGAGTATATAAGAATTAAAAAAAAATAGAAGATTTTTTTTTCTTGGGGAGAAACTTTTTGTTTTCCTCGTGGGCAATAAAAAGGTAACAATTTTTCCATTAAATATTAAGGGTGTTTTAGTTAACGTCCTACTGAAAAAGGAAAGAAAAAAAAAAACTAAATATTGAGGCAACATTCAAAGTAATATTTTATCACCAAAAAAAAAACATTCAAAGTAATAGATTATACTGTAATAATAGATTTTTTTTTTTTAGGAAACAATCAAAGGAATTAGGTAAACCCAAAATGAAAAAACAAAAAACAAAAATCAAGAGAATACGGTGTTAGAAGTTTAGCATGTGGAAATGTGCAGTTCACTTGGTCCATATATTTTGCTACTATGAATTATTTTGACTTATTTTCGGTCAGATTTTTCAATAATATATACCATACCTTAAAAAGTAACTTTGAAAGCAAAATGTGTATAAAATTGTTCAAAGTGATTAATGCATAATCAAAAAACTTTTCACAATTGGCATTAAAGTTTTTTTGCCAATAATAATAATAATGATAATTTCGTTCAACTAAAAAACGTGTACAATAACGAAAAAATATGTGCACGAGGGTAAAGTTGTTCTAGAAGAAATAGGTAGGGCATTGGGGTGGTGATTCGGGATTCGATCATAGGTTGCATCCGGGATTCTCTTGATGTTGGTTTTGATGGCCGATATAGTATATTTGTGCAGAAATGAGAAAATCATCCCAAAAAAACCACATAAATTACTGATTGAATCGTATTGAAAAAGCTTAAAGCTCTACGCACGATGCCAAAGAAAGTAAAAAAAACTCTAAGATAAAGTAAGTTTTTCTTTTAAAAATTAAAAAAAAAAACGAAAATTAAGTCTTTTGAACATATTGAAGAATACGAAGAATTAACTTCCATTAATCAACCGTAGGAGAGAAACATACTTTCTAACAACTTACAATATGTAACAAATGAATAATATCAAGTCGTGTAATTGTGAGGTAAACCAAACTTTCAATTACAAAAAGGAAAATTAAATTTAACAGTATTAGAAATTGTTCTCAAAAGATATTTGGTCCCGCGTGTTGAGATACAATAATAGGAATGTGAAACTAAATTAAGTATTTATTTTTACCATCCATTCATATGTATATTTTCACTGTTACTAAATAATTTTAGTTGGATTAATTAGTGAAATTGAGAAAGTAAACACAAGTTTTGTTTCGTTTTCTTATTTATTTTAAGAAAAATTATCATTCCTTATGATTTGGTATTTTTTTTTCTTTTTGTGAAATAAAAATATTTTCTTTTTCTTTTTTGACATTAAGACGTGAGAATTGTACTCTAAACTTCAATATTAGAAATAAGTATAAATATCAATCAGACTAGACTTACAAAGACCGCGAACAGATAGCATCTCTCTTCTAAAAGTACAATCTAACCATGGAATTCTATGAAAGGTAAGCTCGGATTTACATGGATGGCACGGCAGCTCACATTTGTATTTTGTACTTTTTTTTTTTTTTTTTCCCTAAACTTCATATCAATTTAGATCTCACAAATCACAATTCACGTCTAATTTTATGGTGGGTTGTATATTGTATAGTTAGCTTGTGGACGGTGCAATAATTGAACCATATAACTTTTATTTTAAATTTTTCATTATTCTTCAACCAAAAAAAAATCAAAATCATATAATTAATAATTTCGAAATGATGGGTCCTTTATGATTGTCGTATGCATATTGCATGTGAAAATGGCAATGGTGGAGGGTGACATAAGTGGGTTTTGGGCACTTATTATAGGCCATGTGGCACGTGTACCACTGGTTATAAGCATACGCGTTTGTTTGGCTGCATGTAACAAAAATAGCTTTATTTGACAACGAATAAAAAAAAAAGAGCCGACGAAAAAAAAAACAAAAAGTTAAAAACAATTCAAATGAGTTTTGTCTTGTTCACCAAACAAGGTGCAATCCGTACTACGCCGTAGCACTTTCAGAAATCCCATTATGTTTTCCTAAAGGCCAAATGATAGTATGCACGACACTGGATCATCTGTTGATGGGACTTCAGCTTTAAGATCGCTAGTATCTTTGTGTTTTCCAATCTTGGCCGTTCATTTCGAGGAATCACTATTCTCTGACGTTGATTGTCAAACCTCAATTTAATAAGGGTGTTAGGTTACCAGCTTTGTGTCTCACCCATCTACATATGTGGTCCTTGCAGTGGAATACAATTCCACGTAAATAAATTGTTAAGATAACGTACGACCAAACCAATTCGCGAAATTGTTATAATTATTTTTACTATGGTTTATAATATTATGAGAATGTGATATTTTTCGAAAGAGCTTCACTAACATCAAGTAGGGAGATAGATGAGTGATCGTAGCACTTATTGATCATGATTTTATAGCAATCATAAATACAGTTCGTGCTGATTTTGTATGAACATAGAATGTAAAATAGAAATTAAATTTAATGGATAAACATTACACAGACGCGTGAGAAATAAGAAAATAAAGGAAAAAGTTAGTTTTCTTAAAAATATATTTAAAAAAAAAACATGGTGAATGATTTTTTTTTTGGGACTTGTGTGGCTAATAATTTATCAATGCAGCTTTATATCGGTGCCGCCCTCTTTTTTCGCTCTTATTTATCATATCTTATCTCTCAAAATTTTTTTAAAAAAAAGTTACCATAAATGGGAAAATTAGAAAGTACATAGACAAATGGAAAATTTTTATGTGTACAGATATGTGATGAATTATGAATCCAAATAATTGTCAAATTTTCATTAGATATCGTCAGATTGAAATATTATTTGATTTTGATATGATTTGATGAATAAAAATATGCATTATTCATAAATATTGTCTACAAACATAACCTCTCTAAAAGGAATACAATAAATATTGAATATGTAACTTGTAACTTGAATCTATCTAAGTTTATACGTTGATGACCTAAAAGTCACATAATTGATAGTTCTGGGTAAGAAAGTTTAGAAGGAAGTTGTTGAGTTATTTAGTGCTTGGGTGAGAAAGATTGGCACATCTCAAATGTGTGGATAGGAATGACTCTATCCAAGTTGCTAAATGAGATATTTTAATATAAATATAATATGTATATTACAATAAAGAGTAGGCAATTTCATAGTTTCTTTTGGGTCTAAAGATTGTGCAATGGAAAATAGTGAGTTATCCCCAATTTGTCAGCATTGAAGTAAATATGTCCCACACCTTAGCCCAAAATATGGCTCACCGGTGAGACATATGGTCATA
Source organism: Parasponia andersonii (assembly GCA_002914805.1). Classification (NCBI taxonomy): domain Eukaryota; kingdom Viridiplantae; phylum Streptophyta; class Magnoliopsida; order Rosales; family Cannabaceae; genus Trema; species Trema andersonii. Next base: position 143,781 of record JXTB01000630.1, on the reverse strand, counting down.
TTGGCCCCTTCAATCCAATCTTAACTCTTTCCAACACCCAAATTTAATGCTTTGCCTGCACCAACACATGTTGTGCTTCAATTCCCTCCTCCATCAATTCTCTTAGAATTTAATATTTTAATATGTTTTGTACCAAAATTAATTTAATATCCATCTCTACCTGATCTTGATATCACTAGTTTCTTTTTTGGTATTCTTTTCTGGTGTCTGAGTTATGCAACAGACGATAACTTTCTCTTTTAATCTTATAAAAGGATTCAATTAAAAGTAGGGAAATCAATGTTATCAAATCAACTGGCTAACATCTTCATTATCAGTATTAGTGGTTACGTGCAAACTAAATGGATAGTCGAAAATTTTAATCAATTAAGCATTTAGGACTTGTCATATGAAAATGTGATTATTCAAAAAAAAAAAAAACGTTTAAGGGATTTCATAAAGAGTGAAACATATACTAATATAAGCTTTTTTTTTTTTTTGTTTTGGTTTTTTTTTGAAAGGGACCCATTTTCTCACCCAAGTGGGAGTGGAATGTCTTTAAAATGCAAGTGGATGCTGGTGCAAAAGGACCTTTGCCTGCTGTATCCTTTTCGTTATCCCAACTTTTAAGTACTATGAACTGACTCTTACACCAGTTAAAAAAGACAGAGAATTCTTTTTTCTCAAAAAGCAGAAATAAAAAAAGGCCTTCAAAGGAAATAATCCCAAAACTTTAGTCGAAAAAAATTCAATTGTGGTTGTATCTGTATATCTATCTCAAAAAGCAGAAATAAAAAAAAAAGGCCTTCAAAGAAATAAAAAGAAAGATTATTATCTTTATCTCCCCGTTTGTATTTCTTTTTCATATAGTTATACAATTTTTGTTTTAACTTTTAACTTACCATTAAAACTAATTCTATATGTTTTTTCTTTTTCTTTTTATGCAGGACAGAAAAAACAAAATCTTCTAAGTTAATTACTTATTTATCTCCTGTTCTTTTTTTTCTATGTATATGGGACTACTAAAAAGCGTCCATTAGTCTCTTTCAAAAAAAAAGAAGTCCATTAGTCACTGATACAAAACATATAATGTCTGGATGAAATGGAATTGAATGAAAAAGATTCCATTACTTTGTTTAGTTGTCTTCAATACATGTTAATAAATATACGCACGTGAATAAATATTCCCGATCAATAAGTAATCATACAACTAATAGAATTGTCATTCCCAAATAAATTAGGGGAATAGCCAGTCTATTTCGTGTTTTTTTTTTTTCCTTTTTTTTTTTCCAAAGTTGCCCCCCAAATTCGATTCCTAACAGTACCCCTCTTCTTCCTCTTCCTTACCCATATTTTTATTCATTCAAACGCTAGGTTTCTAAAAAAAATAAAATAAATAAAATAAAATCAAAGATTGTCAAAATATAGATGGAATCTATTTCATTCTATAGTTATCTAAAATTCCAACTATTGTTTGAATAATTTTAATCCTAACTGATACTCCTTTTTTTTTTTTTTTTTGGAATTGAACGGTATAACTGATAATGTTTCATTCTTGCAAAACCAACTACTATCTAAAGAAAACATGATTTATCCAAAGGCCAATTTATGTACTTGAGTGGTTTAAGAACTTTAAGATTATTAATTAATTTTTAAACCACAGCAACAATTAACCTAAGAATTAAAGAATTAACAAAATTTATAGAAGTGTAATATGATTACATCTTCGTTTTAACACATTTATTGATGGTCATGAAATCATGTTTTTGGCATTATTGCATGGTAACAATGGCTTCAAAGTAAAGAAATTGTCTTTGTCAATTTTGTCACTTTACTAAGGCATGAGGAATAAATCAAGTATGAAATGAAGGAAGAAAGCTCAACGGCAAAGAGAAATTGCTTTTTTCCACATATTTTAAGTCCATAAATCCTTAATATTATTGATTAGGTATAAATCTCCAAACTAATCAGAAACTTTACCCGAAAATGAACTGACCTTATCTTAGGGAGGAAAATATGTTATTGTTTTATGCTGAAATATATTAAGTAAATGGACTTTCAATGGGCTCTAGTCACTTTCCACTCAACTCCGAACCATTCATTAGCTAAGCCATAAGGTTTTGTTCTTTATATGTTCAATTGCACGAACGAATCTAATTATGATGTAAACTTGATACTATTGGTTACATTTATATATTCATAATAATAAAAAAAATGCCAAAAGAAAATAACAAAAAGAAAAGTAGTAAGAGGTAAGGATTTGTCACTCTCAATACAAACTTCGTGTTTCAAGTTGAACACTTCGCTGTTTATGCATTTTACTTTGAAAAACGTACTAACCTATTTGGTTTCGTGGTCACATTTGTATGGATTTGGAGCATTGAATTCCATGCCAAAAGAGAAAATGACAATAGGAAAAAAAAAAAAAAAAGAAGAAGAAAAGAAAAGTAGGAAAGAGAAGTGTTTGAGTGATATATCTCTATTATGAAGGAGACCTGTACATAGTGTCCATCTGCGGTGACAAGAGGAATATCATATTCTTTCTCCAAATGGCCAGTGAACTTGAGTTGAAGATTAGGTTGTAACTTGTAAAAGGGTGACCAATGCTGTTTCAGTTTTCCAACATTAAATATTGACATCGTGGTTTATGCATTTTACATAACATCTGGAAATTGGACCTCACAGTGGCCCATCTAAGGGTTTGGCCCATTTACCGTGTACAGAATCATGAAGCGGACAGGATTGAACGTAAGTAGGGTGTACAAATGGGAAATTGACCCGGATAGTTTAAATTTAGGCTAAATTATCGGTTTTAGTTCACTTTTTCAAAATTACATTTCTAATTATTGGTGCAGATTTTGGTTCATGAACTAACGCACGTCACGCGCCCTTGAGTGGTTCTTCCTTAGGAAAAGCCAAAACCCATATTTGATATAGGTGTGGTCCGTGCAACCTTAAAAAAGGTCATAGATAGACTTTTTTACCAACTTTTAATGTGTGGTATCGGTGTGGTACCTGTCAAATCCCCTCAGCAAAAAAGGTAGTTAGTGACATATTTGGTAAAGTATTTAATGGAATAGTGAATTAATAGTAAATAATTGATAAGAGAAAGACAAAGGGGACAAACAGAGTTTTGGAGATTTGTGAGGACTTACCTCTTTCAGGTGATTATGAGGCTATTTATAGTGATTTCGTGATCCCATCAAAGTTAGGGTTGATATCTACGTATCCCTAAAAAGATAGAAGAGAATCTCACCTACCCGCTTGTATGGATACAAGTATGTGATTGGGTCAGGTGTTGGCCTCTCTCAGGTCCGCGCTTTTTTTATTCTTCTTTTTTGTCAGAGCTATGTCGTTATATTGATGATCAACTATTTATCAGTTCTTTATTCTTTTGCTTAGGGTACCTGATCGGGATACAGTATGAACTCTGACCAACCATCTTAGTGGGCTTGGCCATATCACGGTTGGTTAGTTTCTCCCTTGGACTTGCTCGACTCTTTGTGGCAGAATGTATCCTCAATCACTACTTGGCTTAGTCAGTTGACATGATATGATGTTGTTTTTAGTCAATATCACGATGCGTCATAACATATTGTATGTGTCGTTTCTTGATTCGCTCGAGAAAATTACCCTCGATACTAATTTCTCTCTAGGCAACAAAAGTCTAAAATACCCTCAAATAGGAATCAATCGTCAAAGAGAAGAAAAGTCTAAAATACCCTTAGATGGGAATCAATCATCAGAGAGAGAGAGAGAGAGAGAGAAGAGCAGTAGCAGTAATGGCAGCCTCAACTTTAGTCCCATTCGAGATGAGGCTAATTATGTTTGGATGATCGAGTTTCTAGAGTGGGCAAGCCATAAAGTCCGACGTTGATGTTTGGATTGTTATTTTCAGGTTTAGAAGAAGAGAAAGGTGAAAGCTCCCGCAACAGAGAGGGCAACACACATGACGAGGAAGAGGAAAACAAAAATGACGGTGGTAGTTGTGGATTTCTAGGAAGAGAAAAATGATGAGGTTGAGTTTATTTTTAGACAAACTCTTTCTTCTTGCAAGATGCCATTTTGTCTCGGATTTTGTTTTTATTTTTTGTAGAAAATCTTGAGGTATTTGTTTATTTCTTTTATAAATATTATTTTGAGGTTGTAATTTGTTTAGTTAATACATGTATAAACTCAAAATCAGTCTATACGATGATTATTATAGTTAAAAATGGACTTTTTTCTAAATACGAAAAAATCTTGTTTGAAAATAGTCATAATTTTTGTGACTTCGAGTCACATATTATGACCATATATTACACTATTAGTGATAATGTGTCATAATTGGCTATTGTTAATTTTTCATTTTACTTGATTTTTGGATGACTAAAAGTTTTTTCGGAGATTAGAAATTGGCTATTACCAATTTGTAACTTAGAGTCAAAAATCTGTACCTTATGATTGCTCAAAGAATTTCCACTCATCCAAAAATTTTGTAAAATGCATAACAAACAATAGACAATTGTGATACAATGTCACAAAAATTATAATTATTTTTGAATGAGATTTTTCCAAATCTAGAAAGAAAAAAGTTTGTTTGTAACCTTAATAAATAGCATATTAAATTAATTTGTGTTTATACAAGTATTACCCAGTCAATCATAACCTCATTTTGCTTCTTGTCTAAATTTTTTCCACATATGTTGATATACAAATTATTTTCAACACCTTTAGCCTTCTAATTCTTCTTCTTTGACCTTGGTGATGACAATGGATATTTAGAGAGTCAAAATCTAATCTAAATCTTATTTCTAGTTAGGTTCGTATATAGTTGTTTCTATAGGATTTGGGTGTATGAAATTACAATTTAGAGACATTTTTCAAGATGGTTTTTGTATGGTTTTATGAATTTTTCGATAGCCATTCATCACCTTTCTCTCTTGTCCATATTTTAAGTATCAATTATATGACTACTAATAAAAAAATGGTATAGTTTTTCTTGTAAAATTAGATTTCTATTAGATAAATATTACTAAGCTATTGTTGGCTAATATGAATAGTTATCCTCCATTTGTTTAGATTTCTATTAGATAAATATTACTAAGCTATTGTTGGCTAATATGAATAGTTATCCTCCATTTGTAAGGTTGGCACAAATTTTGTAATTGAGAGTCACAAATTATGGTTATAAAATTTCACAATATTCGTAACAATATAAAAACATATTGTGACCACGAGCTATATATTTGGGAGAAAGTAGGGAAGATTATGAAAATACCCACCCAAAAGGCATAACATGACAGAATGATAGTTTCAGAATGAGCATTTTTTCTCTATCCAAAAGCAACTAAAAAAGTTCTTTTTTTGAACTGTACATGTCATTTTAAAAAAAGTGAACTATAAAAGTCAATTTGAGCCAAATTTGAACTATCTAGGTCAATTTTCCTGTAAAAATTCCTCACTTAATTGTGTAAGCTACCAAATCCAATAGTATGCAGATAATTTTCTTCACGGTGTAGGTTAGGGGGTCCAATTTTCTCTACCGCCATAGTACTGAGTAGTTTGTAGTTTAAAATTTTGCAAAATCATGTTAACCACATGGCATAAGTAGAATTATAGCGTTAATGTCACAAATGGTCCCTAAACTATCCAACTTGTGGCAATTTGTTGAACTTTTTGAATTGTAGTAATTTGGTCCTGTCTAAATTACAACATATTATCAAAATTTTTACCAAAAACACACATGAGAAGTATATGGTAGCATATGAAAGTTTATTTAAAAGATAATTTGAAAATTTTAAACATAAAAATGAACAATCATAGATAAATTTTCCTTAAATTTGCAGTTTGAAGCACCCTAAAAGATATAAATAGTATATTTTTATTTTTTAAAAAATATTTTTTTCTAGTTTATTTTCCTTTAAATACACTTTCAGATGCTATAAATATAAACTTCACGTGTGTTTTTGCTTAAAAATTTAATAATATATCGTAATTTAGACGGTTTGTAGATCAAATTGTTTTAAATCGAAAAACTCAGGGGCTTAAGTGCCACAACTGAAATTTTGAGGACTAAATTACCACAAGTTGAATAGTTTAAGGACAATTTGTGCCATAAATCCATAATTCAATATTAGTCTTAATATTTATATGAATATATATATATATATATATATATATTTATATATGGTTGCCAATCTAATAGGTATTTTTTTTCTTTACTTATGGGTAGGTATTTTTTTTTTAACCGTTGGATCACTATCTAATGATGATCCAATGGTTATAATGAAGTGCATGAAAAGACGTGCATCATTAATGCTCTTTCTTTCTCTTATTTTTTACAATAAAAAAATGTGCATGCTAAATTTTCATTAGCCAAATTGATACCTATATATAGGTTAAAAAAAAAAATACCTATTGGATTGGTGCCCTTTATATATATGCTTACACTAATAGGAATTTAGATTATACTGATACTAAATCCTACCACAAAAAATTAAATTATCTTGAAACTCAAACAAAAAAATTTATATTTGATGTTTGAATTAGTTAGTAACTTAGTAATATTTAATTAGTATTTCTTTGTTTTTTTTAAGATTTTATCTTGATTTTTACTAGTTGTAGATTTTTATATTTACAAAAATGTATAATTTTTTTCAAAAAGGTTTTATACTTTACATAAGAATTAATCACAAATAACCGTATTACAGCATACCACAGATATGTGAGGAGGTAAGATGTACTTAATCTCATTATTCTTAACTACATAGTTAAAAATAGTTGATTAACTGCATGTGCAGGTTGGTAAAAATCATATTTTCACTACGAAACTGTAACATTTACAACCCTAGGTATAAGGCATTGCTCGCCTATCTTTTGTTGATGTGCAACATCTTTATAGTTGAATAGGTTCTAAGTATAAATTTCCATAGATTTTCTATATAAATAGTTGTCATTTTTTTTAAATCACAAAAAACGGTACCACACCACACCACAAATATGTGATGAGGTACAATGTACTTAATCTCATTATTCTTAACCACATAGTTAAAAAAGTCGATTAACTGCATATGCAGGTTGGTGAAAATCATATTTTTACTGCAAAACTACAATGTTTACACCCCTAGATATAAGGCAATGCTTGCCTATTTTTTGTCGACGTGCGACATCCTTATAGTTGAATAGGTTCCAAGTATGGATTTTCTATGCAAATAGTTGTCATTTTTTAAGGATTAATTATAATAATAGCCCCTGAATTTTATACATAATACCACTTTGTTCCCGAACTTGAACTTATATACTGGACTATGATAAATTATGCAAGCATTTTTTAAATAAATCCATGCCATGATCTAAAAAGAAAAATGAAAAATCCTAGATAGGTTAGAACTTTTGAGAAATCTCATATTTTTTTTAAAAAAATATCATTCTTTAATAATATTTAGAAAAATATCATTTTTAAAAATTGGTACTTTTAAGATATTTGAGTTAACCAATCAAGTTACTTGAGGATCAAGAGTTACTTGAGATAGCTGATCTAATTACTTCAAGTAACTTGACCAATTACTTCAAATATCTCATCAATTAGTAAAAAGTGATAATTTTATTAATATATTTAAAAGTGGTATTTTTCTAAATAGAATTGGAACTTTTTCACAAAATTTAAAAATCCAGAATTTTTCAAAATTTTTTTTTGAAACTTTACCATAAAAAAAAAAATCAAATTCTCTCATTATGCAATTGTTGTACAATGACACATTTATTACAAACTAATAGTTTTCCAACAAAGAATAGTCATGTAAAAACGTATGATTGAGTATATTTTGCTTTCTAAATGAAGGTCTTATTTTCAGCTATAGTTACCAAATTATATGTTTTGTAAATGACTAATTGTTATTTAGAATTTAACAATTTGTGACAAAAGGATTATTGTTGACCGATTAAGTAGTTCTTGGTAATCTATTGTATAAGTTGAAAACTCAAAGTCTTATTATACTGGCCATAGTTCCTAAATTATATGTTTTATAAATGACTTATTTTTGCTAAAAATTTAATAGTTTATAATAAAAGGGTCATTGTTGCAATAATTATATTATTCAAAATTATATATAAGTTAAAAATTTAGGGACAAAATGATATATCAAATAGTAGTTCTCAAGAGCCCATTGAAACGTTTACCCAATTAATTGAAATGTTTGGGAAAGGGAACAAGTATTATAAATCGAGAAAGTAAATTTGTTGTAACATGAAATTCATGTGCATATACTTTTACAATGAATTAAAGTAGGCTCTATTATATTTAATTAATTTAAAGAATTAATTTACCAATAATAAAGTGTTGACAATTTGATCATGCTAATGGTTTGATGGTAACATGAAATCCATGCATCACTAATAAGTTGACAGCTATTGATCGGGAAAAGTGCAATTTTGTAAATAATTGTCAAGCTATTGATCGAGAAAAGTGCAATTTTGTAAATAATTGTCAAGCTATTGATCGAGAAAAGTGCAATTTTGTAAATAATTGTCAAGCCCTAAAGAGCAGCGGAAAGAAAAAGGAATTTTATTAGAGTAGCGCAACTTTTTATTTTATTATTTTTGAAAAAATAAGACTTAACTAATGACCATCACTTATTATAAATTTTAAAAAAAATAGCACATATATTCTACTAAGATCTGAACCTTTACCTCTCCAAACTCACACATACATCTCTCAAACCTTGGACCAAACTGAGCTAGCCCCAGTTGGCAGTAGCGCAACTTATTTTGACAAACTATCATGAAAATAATTTGAGTGATATAGTATTATATCATTTGTTAATATATAATACTTCAACAAAATAACTTGAATAATATAATAATTTAAGTGACAAATGATAAGTGGTAGAAGTAACGTAGAGAGACTCGTTGCTTATTACAGAAATAATTCGTATGTTATTGTATTCAAAGTTAAGAAAGAAATATGGTCCTGGAATAAGGTAGACAAGCCCAAAATTTGAATGAATCAATACCCAAAAAAAAAAAAGAAAAATTGTCACACTCTCAATTTCTAAAAGTTAACAAAACCCATTCTGTAATGAAAAATCCAAAAGCTATTTCCCAAGTATATAGAACAGTAATCAATATTTAAAAAAAAAAATAAAGATCCACCAAAAAATGCAGAAGATAAGATATAAATAACCTATCCATCTTTTCTAGTAAGCCAATGCCCCAGCTAATACTATTAACACCATAAGATTGATCTTGATCCCTACCAAAAAAAGTATCTAAATTGTAGATTTGGAAGGACCTTCCAAAGCTGATCCCTAAATTCCTTTCAGCCCTGCAAGATTCCTAGTATTCACATTCTTCGACAAAATAGACGTGGTTATTTACACCATGGCCAACCATGACTCCATGAGGTCAATCGTTAGTTAGTAATCATCATAGAACTCCTCCCAAAACTCTTCTCAAATCAGCTTTCTGTTCTGCAGTAAGCCTTGAAGGATATCTGACATCAAATTTGATTCTTAAGTTCCCCTTCTTTCCGGGTTCTTTTGAGATTGGCATTCCCTCGTTTTGGACAACCATCTCGGTGCCGGGCTTGATGATTTCAGTCAGTGGGATCACAAGATTCCTTCCATCCAGGGTGGTGAGGTCAAGGGACTTTCCAGCGAGGGCTTCCAATAGAGTTATCTCCTGATTGACCACCAGATCATTACCATCCCTTTTATAAAGAGCATGTGGTTTCTCATCTACCACAAAAATCAAATCTGCTGGAATAACCCCAGGCTCCTGGTTACCCTTCTCAGGGAAAGTTATCTTTGTTCCTTTTTTCCATCCGGGTTTTATCTCAATTGTCAGTATCTCCTCTACCGTGCGAGACTTGCTGCAAGAGAATTGCTCACGCATCAAGCCAAAGTAAATGAATGAAGAAAGGAAAGTTCAGCAAAAAATTACAGAATCACTCAGACATCTTGCAAAAGCGAAAAGGGTTATCCAGTATGGGAAAAAAGAAAACTAAAAATAAAAGAGAGAGAGTTACAAGATTTATCTATGTGAAGTCATTACAATTTTAAAAAAGACTGGATCTTTTTTCTTGCCTTCTTTAACATAGGCTGCAACACAAGAAAACCAATAAATTGGAGTAAAATAAAAATGCAAATGATTCTTTAGTTAACAACGCAAACAACTATCATAAGTGTTGACGCATACTCGTTTTTTCAAATGCTGAACAACATGTTAGCAAATTCTGCAAACACCTAAGTACGAAATAACAAATTAAAAACAAAAGCAACATACTCCAAACTTCAATTTAATACATTAATATGAGTCATCTGCAGCAAACTTAGTCAAATTCTGATCTCAGAAACTACATAAAGTGACAGTAAGAAACAAAACTGAACAAGACTGAACGAAGAAAGCTCTAAAATATATGGGCATTCATAGAGTCTTTACTTCATTCCATTAAATGAAAAAAGAAGGCTTTCTTTCTTTCTTGTATAAGTTCACAAAATATACCTTTTTGTCTTTAAGTGGCACTTTCAAATGTAGCCTTGAAATTCTTGGTGACGGGTTTAGAATTTGGAGATCGCATTTCACACATGGTCAATGGGAGTCAGGGCAATATCACTAGGAAGGCAGAACCTATCAAACAAATTCTATCAAACAAATTTAGTCCCACACAATAAACTGCCCCCAAGTCCTAGTCTCGTAGATGTGAGGGGAAGTTACCACAGGGAGTAGATAAGTGTACAGTAACTCTAATATTGTCAACTGACCTAGCTAAACTCACAAATTTGCTACTTCAGGTTCAGCTGCTCATTATCCTTTTTGCCTTTTATATTTAAGCAACGAAGATGATTCCTTTTAAAATTTCAGTAGATCCTCCAGAGAATTTCTCTCACTATAAGGTGCAAGTATAACAAACCAATCATCAATTTTCGACAAACACTCAAATCTCTTTTTCCGGGTAACTTGAAAATGTAGACTCAGGGTAGATAACAAAATCTCATAAGAAAATTGTAAAACTCTATTAAACATTTATCAGGTGGGCCAAACTAAAAAGTCCTAACTTAAGTCAAATGCTTGACATAGACTGCATTTAACCTTTTAAAATAGTCACCAACACTACCAACTTTGTGCAACTGCGGAAAGCTTATCTTTTTGTCATGGATTTTCTTCTCCATGACATAAGCTTTACTTCAAGAAAAAATTGACACCAACAACAAGACTAGCCTTTAGACTTCAAGTGCGCAATATTGCCACAATTTCCAATAAACAAAACCCTTCAAAATTATGAGTCTATGATATCAATTCCTCAGAATAAAAGCTATTCTTATCCAATATAGATTCATTATAATGCACACGCAAATAACATCGGAAATATACCTATGCATCCCATGCAAAATGTGTAATATTGAAACTGAATACTCAAGCATTATATGAAATGTTAATCACTGCCTAAAAGAAAGACCCTTTTACTAATTCTTCTCCTCTGGTATGTACAATAACAAATATAAAAATTAAACCAATTCGGCACCCAAATGAAACATTGATTATAATTCGAGGTTCCTAAATTAAAAAAAAAAACAAAAAAGAATCAAGAAAAAGCCATAGCATTAACCAAATAACGTTACCCAAATGAATCGCAGACATTTCTTGAAATCTTCATCTTCTTCTTAACCCCTTTACAAAGCTCCTCCAAACTACAAGGCAACAAATTCTCCACCGCATTCGCCTTCCGCTGACCGCCACCCCCAAACTCATTGTTGGCCCTAAAGAACCCATCTCTATAACCCCTTCCCCGGCTCGTACTCCTCCCTCCACCGCCTCCTCCGCCGCCGCCACCCGAGCTCGCCGACTCCGATCCGAAAATCTCGGCGTAGATATCGTCGGCGTCGCGGGGGTTGAACCTGAACGAGGAGCTGGGGTGGTTGTTGTGGTGCTGCTGCTGGCTTCGGAAATGGGAGGCGCGTGAGGACGACGGCGAGGAGAAAGAAGCGGGCGGCGGAGGAGGGAATTGGCCGGACTTGAGAGCCTCCTCGCCGTAGAGATCGTAGATCTGGCGCTTGAGGGGGTCGCTGAGGACGTCGTAAGCCTCGGAGATTCGCTTGAACTTGGCCTCCGCCTCGGGCCGCTTCGTCGCCGGGTTCTTGTCCGGGTGCCATATCATCGCGAGCCTCTTGTACGCTTTCTTCAGGTCGTCCTCGCTCGCGTTCCGGTTCACCTTCAGTATGTTATAGTAATCAACCCCCATCTCCCTCTCTCTCTCCTCTTCCCCTCTCTCTCTCTCTCTCTCTCTCTGATTTTCTCTCTTTCTCTCTCTACAATAGTATGTATACATGTCTTTCTGTGTTCTTTTTCTTTTTCTTTTTCTTTTTTATTTTTTATCCCAACAAAATGGAATTAAAAAAAAAAAAAGGAAGAAAAGGCACGATTTGCCGTTAACTTATAACAAAACGACACCTTTTTGGTGTATTAGATTAAACAATCTTCATGTCATTCTCTTCCTATAGTAAACTATATTTTTTAAAAAAATTTTCTTATATAACTATCTTATGATTCTCAATTCATGCTACACATTCATACATTCTTTTGATCTTTTCCTCGTCCATATATCATTTTTTTTTTAATAAATAAACAAAGATGCATCAAATGTGTTTTAAAAAAAAAAAATCATTGAAATGCATTGAAAATTATACGAACTTGGGTAACTTCAGATACATAAGCGACATTTTTTAATTTTGAGGTGTCTACAATTTACTTGGAGATTCAAAATAATAAAGTTTCCACTTTCCATAACAATCATTTAATTCTTGGTACAATATCCTAAAAGTTGCCAGTCAAACGTTTCCAACCTGTCTGAGCTTCATGGCATTCAACTACCTTTAATCAGCCCCCCCAAAAAAATCGAATCTTAAATTAATTTCCAAATCAACTTTTAAGAAAAATGGAAACAATACAATTTTTTTTTGGCGTGGAAACAATCCAATTTTTCATTTGGTCATAATCACGAATAATTACAAAATTAAGGAACAAAAAATAAATATAAAAAAGAAAGAATAGTTCTTTTGGTTGGTCGTTTTTGGTTGTCAGAAAAAAAAAATAAAAATTCTCCTTTTTGTTTCGTTCTGTCCTTAAACTCTAACTACAGCTCGGTCTCTAAGCAAGGTCTCGGCCGCTCTTCTACCGGAGACCAGGGCGCCGTCAAACGTGGCACTCGTTAAGTGGTCGCCGCATAAGTACAAGCCCGGCCCCACTTTGGGATCTTTCAGGAGATTAGTTGGCGGGCTCTGATTGGGCTGCGCAAATCCAATCCTGTACGTCCTCAAGTGCTTCCAATTTCCCACCGTTGATGACGATCCCTTGAACCAGACCGATAACTCCCGTACAACCTCAGCAGTCAGATCATCGTCCGAGACTCCATCAAAGCTCCCGATGAGTGACACGGAGACCAAAGCCTTGTCTGGGGGACCATAGGAGGGAGCCACGTTAGTGGCGAAGAACATGTTATTCACGATCCCCTCACCCGACCCGTTTAGGAATAGAACCGGGTCCAGAGCCGGGATTTCAGCCCGGTCTGCTGAGAAATACAAGCACACCGTACTCCGACCCGCTTTTCTCTGGGCCGGGTTGAGCCCATAGGGCCGCAGAAGCTTATCCGATTCGGGTTGGTCCACCGCGACTATGACTCCGAGCTCGCTCCTCAAAACCTCTCCGGTCTGTAACCTCACCGCCGGGGAATCGAACCCGTCGGAATCAATGGCGACGGCTCTGGAACCGTACCGAATGGAACCGGAAGGTAGTTTCTTGGCCAATTGCTTGGGGATTTCGCCGATGCCTTTCGCCGGAACCGTGTTGTCGCCAAGAGCGAGGCACTTGAAGATGAAATCGAACAGTCTGGAACTCGTTTCGAGGTCGCGATCGAAGAAGATTCCGCCAAAGAGCGGCCGGAAGAATCTTCCGATGATGGAGTCCGAGAACCCGGTAGCTCTCAAGAGCTCGATCGTGGAGACCTCCCTCGCGGTCAAGATTTCTTCCTCCGGTTTCGTCAGGACTCGGATTCTGGTCGAGGCGATGAGCAATTTGTCGAGGATCGACCCGATGGGGTTCGCCAGGGACTGGAGCGAGTCCCCGAGGTGGCGAATCGGGTCGGCGACTGTGTGGAACTCGCCGCCGTAGTAAACCCTAGCGCCGGAGTAGAATCTCTGGAGATCCAGGGCTTCGTAATCGAGGAGCTTCTTGGCTTCGGGGTAGGCGGTGATGAAGATTTGGAACCCGCGGTCGAGGGTGAACCCGTCGGCGAAGTCGGTCCGGACCCGGCCGCCGACCTCGTTGGAAGCTTCTAGAAGGAGGAACGGGACGTTCTCGGAGCTGAGCCGAGTCGCGGCGGCGAGTCCAGCGAGGCCAGCTCCGACGACGATGACGCCGGTGTAGGGGTTGGATGAGGGCTGAGAAGAATTGACACGTGGATGTACGGAAGACGAAGAAGAAGAAGATGCTCGGGGCTTGAATCTGATGCGGACGGGTGTAGGTTTGGGGGATGCGGGAGCGAGGAAGAACGGGGAGGTGGAGGTCGGGAGAACTGTGACTGTCATTTTTTCTTAAAAAAAGAAAATCGATGGAAGCTGGGAGAGATGCAGAGTTGTTGGAGTAGAGTATCATACGTGGCTTATCCAATTTTGTTTTGTTTTTTGTTTTTTTGTTTTTTTGTTTTTTTTCCTTTTCTTTAATTAATTGATTTTTAGAGAATGAAAATGAAATAATATCGTGGTGTAATGCCAGCCAGAAGTATAAGATTATACGGGTCCCATGTTGATGGATTTTGGCAATGCTTTTTGATTTTTGAACGAGGATTGGATTCATTTATGGGAGATCTTAAGGGTTTTTTCTGAAAAATAATACTCAAACATTTACAAATAAACATCTGCAACTAATCTCTGTATCTGAATACATGTAAAACTCTAAATATTCCTTTTAGTCGTAGAAATATGACTTGTAATCATTACGTTGTGTGTAAGGTGTCACAAGTTGTAACTTATACGTTACATCATTAATGTTTGAGATTGCAATATTTGTTGGCAATTTTTTTTTTTTTCGGAAGGAATATGTATTGGAATTTTAAAAGCCATTGCCAAAGTCCAACAATAAAAACTCAAAAGGAAGTTGGAAAGCGTCGACGGAGGTTATATCAACAATAAATTTAGAAAAAATTAGGAGACGTGACTTGTGTGAATTAAATTAATAATCAAAATAAATGAAGAGAGAGGATTTTATAGTGATTCAGCCCTGAAAAAGATGAGCCTACGTCCATTATTTTTCTACTTTTTTATGGAGAATTACAAGCACTCAAGGTTACAATGTCTCGTCTGGAAATTGGAAAAACTGAAAAGCAATTGGAATACTCAAAACTTGATCCCTCTTCAGAATATTGAGTCCCCTTTATATAGGTAAAGGTAACCCTATATCCCTATGATCCTAATTGTGTAAACGGGTAACTATACAATCGAGTAACATAAATTAAGTAACAACATAATTGGATAACCACTCAAAACGGATAACTGGTTGATCATAAATAGGAGACTTCTGTTTCCCTTTCCTTGTAGGTTTCCTATTTGACATAGCATATACTTGTTTCCCTTTTCTTTCGGAAGAGGTCGCCCACCACCTATACAGAGAAGGTCGCACATACTTAGGCAAAGGAGACTACACGGAGAAGGTCGCATATAACCTGTGGAAGAGGTCGCACATATCCAATACGGAGGAGGTCGAACTTAACCCTTATGCGACCTTAGGATTTTAGACCGCACAACAAAACGTTTTTAAGAAAGTTGTTGTGGTATAAAAATCAAAATTATGCGTAGCCAAATGTGTGCTAGACTAAACGCGCACGCTTGGAATTATCCAAATTACATGGTTTCATTTGAGCGTGTTTTCTCCATGTAGTGTTAATATTCCCATAATTTCAGCTGCCTTAGGCAGGCGTCTCTAATGAAAGACGCTCGTACAATATTTTTTTTTCTTTTATGATAGTTTTTAAATTTTTGTTATCCGTTTTGGGTGAGAAGTTGTACCTCGTAAACCAATCTCATTAATTCTTTTAGGATATTTTAAAATGATTATTTTTAGTAACAGACATATTATTTCTAACGCGAGCATATATATATATATATATATTATATAAACAGATTTTTTGAGAAAATATTATTAGAAGTTACAATTTCGAATTTAAAAAAAAATAAAAAAAAATGAATCACAAATGTAATTAAAAATAATGCACAAATAAAAATTAAATTTCTTCTCTCTAAGAAACTACTTATTATATAACAATTTACACGCTAGTAGAAGACAAAAAATTATATAAGATTTACAAATATATTACCT
The DNA here is from genome assembly GCA_002914805.1 of Parasponia andersonii. Lineage (NCBI taxonomy): Eukaryota > Viridiplantae > Streptophyta > Magnoliopsida > Rosales > Cannabaceae > Trema > Trema andersonii. Next base: position 127,455 of record JXTB01000630.1, on the reverse strand, counting down.
CCTTAATATACATATGTGTTTAAATATCATAAATACATATCCAAATACTTATTACAAAACTAAAGAATTAAAATGAATAATGAGGATAAAAATATATATATATATATATATATATGGTTGTCAATTTAATAAGTATTTTGTTTTTTTATTTATGAATAGGTATTTTTTTTAGCCGTTGAATCACCATTTAATAGTAATCAAATGATTATAATAAAATATCTGAAAAGATGTGTATCATTAATATTTTTTATTTTTCTTATTTTTTATAATAAAAAAATATAGATACTAAATTAAAAAATATAGTGTCCATATATATATATATATAAAAAGATAAATTTTAGTGGATTTTTGGGTAATTCCGTTACAAGATCCTGCGAGCTGGCCTTGTCATTGACAACGAGGACAAATACGTAGATAATGCCCTGGTGTTCTGTTCGGAGACCGGAAAATGGTGCCAATCAACCTTACCTTATCGTGTCCGCGGACATTGGCGAGTTCAGAGGATTTGCTGCATTCGATCTATCCGATGGTATTAGTACAGATGGATATGGTGATCATCCAATACGAATCCGGTTCATTCACTTGCCTATCGGCTTTTCCCGTGGCTGGCGAGCTAATCCTCAATATGTATGCCATGGAGTGGTCGGGGGGGTTGGCTGCGGCTGTCGCTGGTGGTTAAAAAAACAGAGTGGATTTGTTGTCAAAGTCTGGGAATTGAATCATAATACCAACAACAACGACAATGACGATCTAGAGTGGCTTTTAATGCACGAGGTAACGTTAAAAAAGAACGACACGAATGCGATCGTGTTATGCGACAATGATCTTTTACAAATACAAGATTGGAAAAAGCAAAGTACAAAAAAATCGGCAAAACTTCCAGATTGTGAACTTGCAAAGCACTTTTTGGATAACCGAACTAGATACTTGCGCACTTTCACTCTTAGTGCATCCTTCGTGGCCTACCTTAATTCCTGCACTACCCAGAATGAATTCCTAGCTTCCTTATTTCGATTTTAGTTATGTTTATTCTTTTTTATCGTATGTTTCCTATTATTTTAAGTTATTAGCGAAAAAAGATCTGATATTGTTTTATTCCTAACAGTTATTTCTTCTATTCTTTTATTTATTTATAATTTTTTATGTTTGTGTTGCGTTGTGGAAGCTGCTTGATTATTTATGTGCTTCTAATACTCAGCCCTGTAATTATTACTATTTTTTTTTCCTGGATTTCAAACTAAATCTAGAACGGCTTTTAGGAGATGTCACATTTTTATGAAAAACAACATGTAAAGCTGTTCAACCTATCAGATCGACCAGGAGCAGCAGCTGATGGAGTTGCAAATATGATTTGAATTAACAATCTCAGCCATTCCCTCTCATGCAGCCAGGTGCAAGGGAGAGGAGACTCACATACTCGTCATTTTCCACACAAGTCAATTGAGGCTCAACTTCTAACAAGAAGTGACATGTCTTGGTTACTTTGTGCTCTGCATTCCTCACAGCTTGATTTAAAAACACTGTTGTTCCACTGCAGACAAAGGTAGCACCGTGTTTCCGTGATTATTATTAGGTTGATTTATGAAACCTGCTAGTTCTTTTGTTTCTAAAACCTACTTCACCACATTTGTTTGATCAGCAGCATGATGTTCGTATTATATGTTCATATACGTCTGAGATTTCTCTGGCCTCCCAAAAATGTTCAGTTATCTTTGACTACATTTTTATGACCTTGTCTGGTTGCAGTATGAATTGGTGAATGTCCCTCTATATATAACACATATGAAATAGATGTATTAATTTTTAGTTGCTGCTGCCAAACTGCTTTTTGAGTTTCCAGTGGATGCTCCATAGGAGGGAAGAGTCATGCCGTGTGATCAACTCTTCCTTAATCAGCTGCTTTCTGAACCTTAGGAGGGGTTTTGCGTTTTCGGACATGTTTTAGTAAAATCATGTTCTCGTTCTTTCTTATTCTTCATTTTGTGCATGCAGATGATCATAACTGATGCACTAGAACAGAGCAGATGCAGAGTTGTTATCATTTTATTTCCTTTTACTCACTCACCGTTGTTTCTTTTACTTTAATATAGTTGTTTATTGTGGTCTGATGTACAAAGTAAAACGCACCGTTTTTTTTTTTTTTTTTTTGTTAATTAATCGGTGGGTTAGAAGAGTCCAATATATACATACTGGGTTGACACTTTGTGGAACGGATTTTTGGTTATTTTCTGGACTTTTTTCTTTAATTAAAATCAGTCTTGGGGCCTTTCAGCCCCGTTTCCTATCTTGGGAATTCCTTCAACCATTCATAGTGCACGAACGCCGGAAGTTGGGTAATCAGAGGACTCTTGGAGCTGATTCTGATGATGATTTTGAAGATTGGCTTACCAACACACCAAGGCATAGTCAGATAACTCAACCTAGATTTGGGCATTATGATTATGAACTCAAAATGGATATTCTTATGTTTGATGGCACTTGTGGAATTGAGGAATTTCTGGACTAGATTTGTACTGTGGAGTGTTTCTTTGAGTATACAGATGTTCCTGAAGACAAACAGGTCAAAATGGTGATGTATAAATTCAAAGGAGGGGCAATGGCTTGGTGAGACCAATTAACAACTAGTCATCGCTGTGATGGGAGACCAGCGATTCGAACTTGGTATCGATTAAGGACTTTGGTGAGGCAACGTTTTCTCCTTGAAGACTATGAGCATATTTTGTATCAACAATTTCAGTCATGCACACAACGGGGCTGGACTGTGAAAGAGTATATCGATGAATTTAACAGGTTGAGTGCTCATTTAGATTTGTAAGAACCTGAGGTCCATACCATCTCACGCTATGTTTATGGCCTTCGTGATGTCATTCAAGACCATATTGAGATCAAAGCTTCTCGGACTTTGAATGAAGTAGCGGCTCAAGCTCATCACCTTGAAGACCACCTCAACCGCACACATTCCTGAGCTCCCTTCAATCAGTGAACCAATCAAACACAACCCATTTTACCACATACAATTAAACAGAAGCCCGAATTTGCTATACCAACTATCCAGAAACATCCAAACACCGCCACAAACACTACCTAAACACATCTAACCTCCACTCAATTTCCCCCAAACCCACATACAAAACCTGCACCACTCCGATGTTATAAGTGTAACCAAGTGGGCTATAAGTCGGATGAATGTTCACTAAGGCGATTTGTGAATATGGCTGAAGAAGTTCTACATGAGCACTCTCCTGATCAATTTCATGACACTACCGATGAGGTGGAACTGATTGAGTGTGACACTGGCAAACCTGTCATATGTATTGTCCAGAAACTTTTGTTGGCTCCTCGACAAAACACACAGAGCCAGAAACATAAACTCTTTCGCACTCGCTGTACCATTTCTGGAAGGATTGCGAGTTGATTGTGGATAATGGGAGTAGTGAGAATGTAATATTGAAGGCTCTACTTCGAGCCTTAGGCTTACCAACTGAAAAGCATCCAAAGCCATAAAAAGTTGGATGGATCAAGAAGGGAACTGAGGTTCACGTCACCGAATGTTTCAATGTATCGATCTCCATTGGGAAGAGCTACAAGGATGAGGTCTTTTGTGATATTTTAGAGATAGATGCTTGCTTCCTACTTCTGGGTAGACCTTGGCAGTACAATGTTAATGCTACCCATCATGGCAAAGAGAATACTTATGAGTTTCAATGGGGCATACGAATTATCAAGCTTCTTCCTGTGACTTCAGAACAGTCAGGAACCTCACAAGGAGGCGACAACCAGCTATTTATCGTAAATAGTCCCGAATTTAAACATCATGTCAAGGACAACTGCACTATTATTATTGTTATACTAAAAGCAACAAGTTCTAGTGATAACCCCATATCCTCTGGTATCACCAAACACTTGGTCGAGTTTACTGATGTAACTCCTGTTGAATTACCAGCCACATTGCCGCCTATGCGAGAAATTCAACACCACATCGACTTGGTTCCTAGTGCTAACTTACCAAACCTAGCCTATTATCGTATGGGACCAAAAGAGCATGGTATCCCACAAAGTCAAGTCGATGAACTCCTCCAGAAAGGTCTGATCCGAAAAAGCCTAAGCCCATGTGTTGTGCCTACACTTTTGACTCCCAAGAAGGATAGCTCTTGGCCAAAGTGTGTGGATAGCCGAGCAATCAACAAAATTACTCTCAAGTATCAGTTTCTGATCCCACGGCTAGATGATATGCTTGATCGCCTTGCAGGCTCACGAATTTTTACCAAGCTAGACTTAAGGAGTGGCTACCATCAAATCAGAATTCGACCCGGTGACGAGTGGAAAACAGCTTTCAAGACACAGGAAGGGTTATATGAGTGGCTTGTCATGCCCTTCGGCCTTAGTAATGCCCCAAGCATATTCATGCGATTTATGTCATAAAACCCTTTATCGGCAAGTATGTTGTGGTCTATTTTGACGACATCTTAATATATAGCAAGGCTGAAAGTGTCACGACCCAAAACCCGGGCTAGTGGCAAAAGGAGAATTTCACTTGGTGGGAAATTCCTTAATTTATTTGAAAAGTGTCAAAAGTTTTAG
>JXTB01000630.1:77942-105195 GCA_002914805.1 Parasponia andersonii | reverse complement strand
ATTGTGAACTTCCAAAGCACGTACCATACCAGATAACCGAACAAGAGACTTGCACACTTTCACTCTTGTGCATCCTTCGTGGCCTACCTTAATTCCTGCACTGAACCATTGATGTATTTCGATGTTAGTTAGGTTTATTTATGTATTTATTGTTTTTGACTTATTAGCGACAACTGAACCATTGATGTTTATTGTTTGATATTGTCTTATTTATAAAAGTCATTTTTACTTGATGTTTGCATTGCATTGTGGAATTTCCTTAATTATTTATGTGCTTTTAATACTCTGCCCTCTATTTTTTCTGGATTTCGAACTAAATCTAGAACCATTTTTTTGGAGGATGTCACATTTTTATCTATAGAAAGGTTGTAAAAAAAAAAAAAAAAAATGTACACTTGCTCGATCTGAACGATCCGTAAGATCGAACAGAATGACTGATGAAGTTGCAATTAAGATTTGCATAACTATTCTCTTTCGTTCCCTCTCATGCAGCAGCTAGGTGCAAGGAAGACTCAGACTCACCCATCATTTCCACTTCCACACAAGTCAATTTAGGCTTCACTTCTAACAAGAAGGTCTGACTACTTTATGCTTACCATCCTCACAAGTTAATGTAAAACAGTATTGTTCCTTCTTTCTATACTTCATAGTAGGATAAACTGCAAAAGAAAAATACTATAAATTTATAAGTGTTTTGTAAGTTAAATTCTGAAATTTAAATTCTATAAAATAATATTCTAATATTAAGAATTTTTAAAAATTAATACACTCAATTGACTTTTTGAATAATTTAACTAGTAAAAGATAATAATATTTTTCAAATTAAATAAAATAATAAAGACTAATATAATTTTAATAGAAAATATTATTATTTTTTTCGTTTCTAAAATTTGTGAAAAAAGTCAGTCAAGTATTATTTTGTAGAGTCCAAATTTCACGATTTAAATTGCAAAACACTTAAATTTCAGGATATTTTTTTGCATTGCACAAACTTAGTATGTAAGACGGTATTGGAAGAATTAATTAAAGAGTAGCATAAACAAAAGTAATACAAAAATAATAGCATTACTCTGAGAAATTTCGTTAGAACCATGTTTGAAGAACCTATAATTGAGTTTACCACCGTAGAAAAATTTATATATATATATGCACACACACGTATACACTTCATCCAGAGATCGCAATATTTATCTATTCATAAGTACCGTAATTTTGGAAGGTTAGACTAATTAATTGAGTAATTGTACTAAAAAAATTTATTGTATTTAATATATAAATGGTGCGTAACAATTATTTGTTACCTATTGTTGATGGAGGTTTTATCAACAATGAATTTATGAATAATTAAGAGATGTGGCTTGTGTAAATTGAGATAAATAATCAAAGCAAATAAGGAGAGAGGGATTTATAGTGGTTCGGCCCCGAAAAAGATGAGCCTACGTCCACTGTTTTCTCACTATATCGATGAATATTCAAGGGTACAATACTCGAAAACTATTGAAGAATGCTCAAGACTTAGACTACCCAAAGTTTGGAATACCCTAAGCGTGTATTTGCTCTGACTTCTATTCTCTGTGACTTGTTTCTGCCTAGAACTTGTGATGATCCCTTCGGAACATAGAGCCCCCCTTTATATAGATTGTAGTGACCTTATCCCCTTAGGTTCCTTATGTCTCTAGGATCCTAATCGAATAAATGGGTAACTATACAATTGGGTAATTATCCAATTAAGTAAACGGATAACTAGTTAATTATAAACAATGTAATCGGATAACTACTCGAAAAGGATAACTTAGTTAATCGCAAATAGGAATCTTCAGTTTCCCTTTCCTTGTAGGTTTCTTCCACAGCATTTACCTATTTCCCTCTTCTTGTAGGTTTCCTTTATAGTGTTTTCGTGTTTCCCTTTTCCTATAGGTTTCCTGTTTGTTAAGGAAAACTGGACGGAGAAGGTCGCACAAAAACCTGCAGAAGAGGTCGCATATAAGCATCACGGAGGAGGTCGCACATATCCTTTTCAGAGGAGGTCGCATATTACACTTATGCGACCTTAGGATCTTTTAGACCGCACAACACCTATTAATTATTTTATTTTATTTTTAATTTGGGAAATTTACTCTTTCTTTGGCCATGTGTTATATCCTATCCCAATAGGATTTGTTTTCTACCAAGTCGGGGGTACGACGACTTTTTGTTACATGTATATTAGGAGACAAAAGAAAAGAAAAGAAAAATGAAACGTGTTTTGTGCCGCTTAGTAGAATCCAAGTGTAAACGTAGTATGGAATTGAAAAATACGGTCAAATAGTCTGTCCTCCGAAGAAGGAAAGAGAGTCTCGATTGATTTTTTGTCTGAGAAACTGTAAGTCGGCGAGTCATAGATGACTTGGACGAGAGATGAAGGTTGTCGTAGAAACTCTCTTTTCTTTTCTTTTTTGTTTTATTGGTTCGTAAAATTTTTTCCACTTTAAAAGATAAAAATAATTGTTATGCATCAAATTCATATTTGTTCGAAGACAGCGAACAGATATTTATCTTAAGATTTTCTACATCTAAAGTTCAAATTTCCAAAATATCAGGCATTGGATTTGGAATTTAAGATAGGGATAATAATATTAAAATACTTTGGAATTTAACTTTTTTTTACAAAATCCAAATTTTTGAATATTTGTAAAATAATATCATCATTTTTAAATTTTCACAAAATAATATACTAATTTTTGAATTTCTACAAAATAATCGCTTTTAGATTCTACAAATTAATACCGGACAATTAAAATTTTTGCAAATTAATACCGTAAGATTTGAAATTCATATAAATTTATAATCTTAATTTCTAATTAGTTGATTTTAAAAATAAAAAGATGGTAGTAACCATCATCAACTTAATTAAAACTTATTAAAAAATAATAAAATTTTTAAAATAACATTTGTAATTAGCTTATTTCACTTTTTATTTAAAAAAGAAAAATAAAAAATTAGAACGTGAGGTAAAAGTAGTTAATTGTAAAAAAAAAAAAAAATAGAAATATGAGAGGTAAAAAAAATTGTGTTTTTTTAGCAATTAACCAAAAAAAATAATTATAAAATAATTTCCGATAATATACTAATATCTAAATATTTCTAATAAGTTAATGAGAGATGTCTACGTCTTTTAATTTGCTCATAGTATAAATATACAAAGAAACGAAAGCTGAGGGTATTAATTTGTAGAAATCGTAAATGTCAAGGTATTAATTTGCAGAATTCAAAAATGAGGGTATTAATTTGTAAAATTCCAAAAGACGGGATATTATTTTGTAGAAATTTAAAAGTAAGGATATTATTTTATAGATATTCAAAAATTAGGGTTTTTTTTTACTAAAAAGTTAAAACTCATGGTATTTATACGTAATTTACCCTTTAAGATATGATTATTTAAATAAAGATTTTACTAGATCTTGGGAGAGATAAATATGAATTCAAATTCATATTCAATGTAATCTTTATATAATCATTTTGATATTTGAAAAGATCTCATCTATAACAAATACATATACTAGATAAACAATCATAAACAATCTGGTTTAGATAAGATTGGCACTAGAGTCTAAACAATCTAAATTAGGCGTGACAGAGCAAGATTCAAAGTTATTGTAAAGGCGCGAGTGTGTTTAAAGAGAAATCACTTATCATGTATAAAGATCAGTCAAGCCCATTCTCCTGGTCCGATAGAGGAAAACTCAAAGCAGGTTGCCAAGAGCTCGAGACGTAGACAAACTGTTGTATTTGTTGAACCTCATAAAAATAGTATTTATATTTCTCTATCTCTATCTCGTTAAAATATTTATATTAGGCTTATGTATGCTATTTAGCTATTTTACTTGCTATTGTCATTACTTGTACAATTTAATTGTTTATTAAGAAAAATTTTTAAAAATTTTTCAAACCTAATTCACCCCCTCTTGGGTTAGCAAATCTTGAGCTAACAGGGGTGAAGTCAAGAGGCAACCTAGAAAAGAGCCTATGAACGATGCCAATCGAGCTCCGGAGATGGCCGAGCTACAGGCCAAACAACTTCAGCAGGAGGAGACTTTAGATAAGCTATAAGCTACTATCAACTCAATCCAAAATCTCCTGGAATAGTTGGCTAAAATTACGAAATGAGCAATTGAGTGACACGGCCATGTTCGAGGTCCCGATCAGCTTGCCAAACAACAAGATCACAAGGAATCCCATTTGATGAGTTTGAGAGTTCGTGTACTTGAGAGTTTGAGAGCTTATGATCGTAGAGATGCTTCTAAAGCCAGCCAAATCAAGCAGAAGGCAAAAATAAGAGATATCCCCTCACGACCACCTTGGGGAAAATGCTCAAGAGGATCAATAACCTGAAGCTGTCAGGTCATTGACCATAGGCAGTGTGTTTGAGATAGTTGGCCAAGCAGCATGAGACTTAGATTAGAAACAAGGATGTGATCTTTATGATCACTTGAACCAATGAAAAGCAAGCATCTCACAAATTGCAACCAACAGGGGTTCAACTGCTTCGGTCCCAGTCGATAACCAGCTCGCTCAAAAAGTAGCTCATATGCGAAACAAGCTGAATTGCCTGACTACTCGAGAGGAGTATCAGGTAGAAGACAAATACTCGCCATTCTCACCTAAGATTCAGAATGCCCCTTTACTAGATGGCGTCAAGATGCCAACCATTACTACCTACAGGGGGAAGCTAGACTCTCGGACCACATAGACTCGTTCAATGATCTCATAGATCTAAACCAAGTGCAACCACTAGCTCGGTGTTGATGCTTCACCGTCACACTCATAAAAGGAACAAATAAGTGGTTTGAAAATAAGCCAGAGGGATCAATAAGCTCGTGACAACAATTCTCCTAGGACTGCATCTGCCAATTTCTGGACTTCAGGGCCTACACTACCCCCCATTTGGCATTAGTCAATGTCAAGCAAAGAGAAAATGAGAGCCCCCACTCTTATCTAAAGCGGTCTAATAAAGAAGTCACTAAAGTAACCAAGGTACTGGAGGGAGAATTTTCGATAGCTCCAGTGGGATGAGTTCACCCTCAAACACCTTTTTGGAGGATTCTCTTGAAAGATCATTGCACTGGGCTGGAGGATTTTTACCAGAGGGCAGAAAATATATGCGTGTTGATAACACAAAGGAATCAATAGATTATCAAAAAGGTGATAAGTCCGATAAAAAAGAAAACAAGAAGAAGAGGAAAGGCAATGGAGAGCTGGTTGCATCTTTTTCGAAAAAAGACGAGAAGAAACCTTGAGCAAAAGATAAGAGGTACCCGCACTCTCCCAAGTTCACCTACTGCACTGAACTTACCAATAGTAGAGAGAATGTTTTGATGGCCACTGAGGAAAGGGTCTCGTACAAAAAACCTCCTCCTATTAAAGGAAAATATGTGAGGAAGGATTAGAACAAGTATTGCTAGTTCCACTAAAATAACAGGCATGCCACCAAGTTATGACCTAAGGATGAGATCGAAGAATTGATCCAGTAGGAATACCTTAGAAGATATCAAATAATGAGATATTACGACCGAATGGAAGACTGTGAAATGCCAGTAGCCTCCCTAACTCTTAATAATCTTGTTTGAGAAGAAATCCAAACTATTTTTGGAAGACTTCACATCGTAGGAAGTTCAAGGGTGATCCAAAAGAACTATGCCCGTGAAGCTTGAGAATGTCCTCCACCTCGAAGATCGTCTGACGAAGAGCTTCTATAGAAAGAATGAGCTGATTAGTTTCATAGAAGAGGATACTTACAATATTCATTATCTGCACAATGACCCCCTAGTCGCAACTATTCAGATTGGTAATATGCTCCTCCACTAAACCCTGATTGATAATAGAAGCTCATCAAACATCCTTTATTTAAGCTCCCTCGAGAAAATGGGTTTAGGTATGTAACACCTGAAGCTAGCCATAGCCAAACTCTACAGCTTCACTGGTAATAGCATCTTACCCCAAGGTGTGACAATCGTCATAGTCAACTTTCTCGTGGTAGATTACCCAGTAGCCTTCAACATAGTACTAGGAAGACCGTCTCTCTAAGAGCTAAAGGAGATCACCTCAATTCATCACCTAGCGATGAAGTTCTAAACTCCTAGAGGAGTTCGAGTTATATGAGGTGATTAATACAAAGCTCACAAATATCATAATCAGTCCATTAGGACTACAGAGAAAAAAGTGTAGAAGGTTCAGACGTACAAGCAATGATTCGTGACTTCGGGGTCGATCGATGAGAATCTAGATCCTTATATGATCGATGAGGAGAAAAATACTGGACTTGTGAAGGAGCTTGCAGAACTCCCGGTGGACAAGTGCGACAAGTCCAAGATACTGAAGATCGCTAAGAATCTCAGCTTCGAGCTGCAAGAAAAGCTCGAAATATTCCTCAAAGACATTCTGGATGTCTTCACCTAGAACCATGCAGACATGTCAAGGATTGACCTGAATATCACTAGTCATAAGCTTAACATGGATCTAGATTTCAAGCCAGTCTGGCAAAAGAGGGGAGCTTTTGACCTACAAAAGTATCTCACTCTCAAAGAAGACGTCGATAAGCTGGAGAACAATGGTTTTATTCGGGATACATTTTACCTGAGTTAGCTATCAAATCTAGTCCTTGTCAAGAAACCCACGAGCAAGTACAAAATAAGTGTCGACTTTACTAATCTGAACAAAGCTTGCTCAAAGGATAGCTTTTCTCTCACTCGAATCGATCAGCTCATTGATGCGACCTCTGGTCATGAGTTGCTAAGCTTCATGGATGCCTACTCAAGCTATAACTAGGTCACGATGTACAGACTAGATGAGAAGCATACGTCATTCATAACGAATTGAGGAATTTACAGTTACAAGGTCATGCCTTTTGGTGTGAAGAATGCTGGTATGACCTACCAATGGCTGGTAAACAGAATATTCATCGATCAAATTGAAATATTAATGGAGATCTACGTGGATGACATGCTTATGAAATTAAGCAAGATGTTGATCATATCGGACATCTCAAGGAGATGTTCGAAATCTTAAAGGCATAATCACATGAAGCCTAATCCTTTGAAGTGTACCTTTGTAGTTATCTCGAGTAAATTTTTGGAATTTATGGTGAACGAGCGAGGAATAGAAGCCAATCCCAAAAAAATCCAAGCACTACTCGACATAGAGTCACCTCATAAGTCCAAAGAAGTACAAAGCCTAACTAGGAGAGTGGCAGTACTCAATAGATTCATTTCACAAGCCACCGACAAGTACGCTCCCTTCTTTAATGTAAGATGAGCCAAAATGTTCAAATAGACCGAGAAGTGTGAGCAGGCCTTCCAACAACTGAAGCTTCATCTTGGTAAACTTTTTTTGCTCTCCAAACCTGTGGATAACGAGGTTCTCTTCATGTACCTCGTTGTTTTGGAACATGCGATTAGTTCGACATTAATACAAGAAAAAGATAGGGTGTAATATCTCGTCTACTATGCAAGCAAGAAACTACTCGAAGTCGAACTACGTTTCCCAAAGATAGAGAAGCTCACTTATGCCTTAGTTATGAGCTTGAGAAAACTAAGGCCGTAATTTCATGCTCATCCCATCTACATACTAACTAACTTCCCTCTAAAGCAAGGTCATATCCTCAAATGGACAATCAAACTCAGCTAGTTTGAGATAAAGTTCGTTCTCAGAACTACCATCAAAAGACAAGTTATGGCTGATTTCATAGTCAAATTTACATATTGTCTAGAGGAGACTATGCTAGAATGAGCTAAGAACATAGCTATGTGAAAGTTGTTCATGGATTGAACAAGCAAGGATTCGGGGCAGAAGTTGATGTTAATCAGTCCAAACAAGCATAAGATTCATTGTTCTCTTCGCTTCGACTTGAAGGCTTCAAATAATGAGGCTGAATACGAAGCACTACTCACTAGTCTTAGATTATTAAGAGAAATGAAGGTCGATTTCATTACAATCTATAGTGATTCATAGTTGGTCATCAGACAAATAAATGAAGAGTATCTAGCTTGCAATGCTAAGATGGTATCCTGCTTAGCAAAGTCTCGAGAGCTCCTCGCATAATTTAGGAAAGCCGAGGTTCACCACATCCTGCGAGCACAAAACGTTAATGTTGATGCCTCATCGAAACTCGCTTCAAAAAAGGATGTAGACCTGCTCAATGTAATTCTATAGAATTCTTGAAAACCCCGAGCATTGAAGAGAAAAAGTTTGTGCTCATGCTCGATGAAAAAAAACCGTCCTAGATAGATTTTATCTATTCATACCTAAAGGATAGCAAGCTACCCATTAGAAAAGAAGAAGCCTGTAAGATAAAGAATCGAGACGATGATAAGGCTTCTTGATTCCCTTACTTCATTATGTAAATGATGAGGAAGCACTCTAGATTCTTAGAAAAATCTACGAGAGAGAGCAATAACCATTCTAAGGGCTAGTCATCAACACGAGAAGCCATGTTTCAAGAGTATTATTGGCTAATAATGAGAAAATATATGATGGACTATATGCAAAGATTCGGTAAATGTCAGTGTTTCTACCATTTAAGAAAGCACTACGAACGGAGCTAACCGCAATGAAATCTCCATGGCCTTTTACGGTCTGGAGAATCGACCTAATTAGGTTGCTTCCAACTAGTCGAGGAGAATCAAAGTATACAGTGATCATTGTAAACTACTTCACTAAATAGGTAGAAGCAGAACCTTTGTCATCCATTACCTCTAGTAAGATCATTGGTAACATCGCAAAATCTATTATATACAGATTTAGAGTTCCAAAGAAGATTGTATCAGACAATGGCATGCAGTTCGAGAGCAGCAAAATGAAAAAATTCTGCCAACAGTTATGGTATCACGAAGAACTTCGCCATCGTTATTTATCCTCAAAGTAATCAACAAAATACTTAAGTAGAATCTAAAAACTAAGCTCAATAAACTTAAAGAGGCTTGAGTCAATGAGCGCCCAAAAGTACTTTGGACTTACAAAATAACTACTTAAACTGTGATAAATGAAACTCCGTTCTCGATGACGTATAGAGCTGAAGCGATGATACCAGTTGAACTTGAAGTAAAAACTCAAAAAGTGGAAGCTTATACCTAAGAGATGAACCATAAGCTCCTACAAGAAAATTTCGACCACCTGGAGGAAAAATGCAGACAAGCGTAAATACAGGGTCGTAGCATATCAGTAGAGGGTAGCTCACAACTACAACTCGTGAGTCCGGGAAAAAAGATTAAAAAAGGCGACCTAGTCCTATGAAAGGTAATGCCCAATATCCAAGAACGAGGAGCTGGAGCCCTTGGCCTAAATTGGGAGGAACCCTATAAGATCGCCTAAGAGATTCTCCCTGGAACCCATAAACTTGCTCGACTAAACAGGCATAAGCTTCCCTGAGCTTAGAATATTGAGCACCTTAGAAAGTATTACCAATAAGTCTTATATGTTTTTTCTTTTATTATAATAGTTTTACTCGAACAATAATAAGTTTATGCTTTGGATTCATCTAAGTAAAACTCCTTTAATAGTTAGTTTCTAGTTGTTTTATCACCTTGAAACTATGAGGGCATAATATATAGTGAAACACATACTCTAATACTACAATACATGTATTGTGCGAGCAAATCCATGTGTTCGTTTGAAGTATTCTCAAGGTCTTGTGTGATCGTATGTTCAAGTAAACATTCATTTACAGGTTCAAGTGTTCAAATAGATCAAAAAGCTCAAAAATTTAAAAACTATCATGTGTGAGGTAGTTAGATCATGTTAGCAGATTATGATAAGTACTAGAACAAAATTAAGACCTCAACGAGAAATTAAAGGTCTTAGCCTTAAACTAAAAATCTAAAGTGGGTCAGACTGGCCCACATTTGATAAGCCCACACGGGCTTTGCATCGTGCCTAGGCCCAGTCTGCCTAAAATATGGGTTAGTCTGACCCATATTCTTATTAAGGAGTCCACATAATCCACAAGCCCAACTTACATTTTATGCGGGCCTAAGTGAGCTGTGCTTCTATGGGCCAAATATAGGCCACAATGTTGACTTAATTTCATTATTATTCTATGCTTTAAAATATCAAATATGTATCAAAAACCTATTCATGTTCTTTTAAAATTTGAATAAATTAAAAATAATAAAAAAATAAGTAAATAAATAATATTAAAAGCATATAAATAAAGATTTTTTAAAATTTTAATTAAGAAATATATTTAAAATTATAAATAGAATGACTAAATGAGAGCCGATAGAAATGTGGGTTGGGACGGGTCAGGCCCATGAGCCTATGATTAATATCTAGTCAAGCCCCTACTATACATAACGGGCCTACTCAAACCCATATAATGTGGGTTTGAGCCGAGCCGGAATCATACATTTTCTTCATAATGTGGTCCGACCCATAATATCTAACCTATATTGACATCTTTACCTTAAACGAAGTAATTTTAAAACAAAATTGTGGCTAAGTCAAACCACTTATTTTATACTATGATGAATAAACACTTTCTTCAAGTATATATAAAAACCAAGTTGCACGTAATGTGAAAAGAAATACAATTTTCTTAAGTATAATAATCATGGAAGAAATTCGACGAAGAAGACACTCTTGAAGAAAATCAACTCAGTGAAAAAACAATTCGACCTCCCACTTTGACCCCCATTATCAGCTCGCAACAAATATAAGCAAATAAAGGAATGGTGATTCGACACTTTCCTTCACCTCGCAAGAAGAAGTAGCCTGAGCAGATCAAGAAAGAAAAAAAGTTCTTCTTGCACAAAATGACACCGTAAACTGAGAGGCAATGGTTATGCATCAAATTCATGTTTGCTTGAAGATAGCGAACAGATATTTATTCCGAGATTTCCTCCATCCAAAGTTCAAATTTCCAAGATATTAGGGATTAGATTTGGAATTTAAGGGATAGGATTATTCAAATAAATATTTTACTAAATCTTGAGGGAGTTAAATATGAATTCAAATTCGTAATTAATGTAATTATTTTATAATATTTTTGATATTTGAAAAGATCTCGTCTATAACAGGGAACTTATCTCCTCTGGCTTATAAATCCTGAATAGAGAAAAGTATTGGTAAATTGACCTAACAATTAGGAAAATTATGCATGCATACAGATATGAAAAATACATGATCATATCATGAATGTAGCAGAAAAATAGTGGATTTAGGTTTTAAAATTTTTATATGAAAATAGTTTTCATAACCATATAACACACATGCATTATATACAGGATCATGTATAATATAAATCAAATCTAAATACAAAACCCTAGAGATGATATTAGGGTTTACCTCTTATAGCGTGTTCTTCCTTGATCTCCTTATTGATAGTAATCAGACCTCCAACCCTAAATCTTCTTGTTTATGCTCTTGCTCTTGGTTGACGAAGCGAGTGAGCACCAAATCGAAACCTTCGTTGGAGAACGATCAAGAACATATTCTTGATCTTATGGAACACCGGGATGGGAGATGAGACTATGAGATTGTAAAAAATATTTTTTATTCTTACTTAGCCTAGGTTGGCCGAAATCTCTCCCTCTCCCTGTGCCTTATGCGTGTGACTCCTTAGAGTTACTGTGTAGTTTTTCCTCTCATATATCTTATATATATGGGACCAAAAACTGCTAACCCTAGTCCAATTAGGATTGGACTTGTTCTCCAATTTGGGATTTTGGTGTATTTTTATAAATATGTCCAACTCATGAAACTTATTTATAAAAATACCAACTTCTGTGTAGAATCATTATTTTACACAGTTTCATAAAACTTATTTCACAAATACCACCAACCAATTAATGAGCTTAATTGAGCTAGACAAGGGACCTAATGGATCCAAATAATCTAAGCTCCAATAATATGATAAATACATAATAACTCTTATTATGGTATTTATATAAATATTATTAGTAAAGGGGACACTCCACTTAAGGCCCAATACTGCACTCTTAGATTAAATGTCATGCCTTTTATAGAGATTTAATCAACTAACCTTGATTAACCGATCCATCTAGCATATTCTATACCACATAATGCCGTAATTGGATAGGTGAAATTACCGTAATATCCCTCTAACACCTATTTACCTTTAAGTTACCATCTTTTTATCAAAGAATAATGTTGTCAATAATTTTGTTTTCAATGGCCATTTAGACAAAATTATCAACCAATTCACAAAGTGAATACTAAGATTTTAGATTTAATTATTTCATGAATCTTGAAAAAACCTAAAGTGGCATTAATGTATAGTGTTCTTAACTATTTGGTATTCCCATCAATTCATAAGCCATAACCTCTAATATACCAGAGTTCACCTCTAACTTCATAGAGGTTGTTAGTCTTTTAACAAATTAAAAGGCTATAACCCATGAAAGTAAGTCCAGTTAAACATTGAGGATTAAAATTTATATGCTAAGAGCTAGTTTGTGATAATATAAGAATTGAGTTACGGTACTCCAATTCTTTATATTACTTGGTCCAGTTTAATACACATAACTTGTTTTTGTTGTATTAGTGTTTCTATCAGAAGTCAGATACTTCAATGATTTGAGACACATCATTCCCGTTGAGATAGACAAACACTACAACCTATAGTAAATAAAGTATTCCATCTTTATTTACAGATTGTAAACTACTTCATTTAGACTTAGATAAAGAAACAAGTCTCTACATAATTAACACTTAATCATGTTTGTTTCTTTATACACATATAAAGTCATGGAATCTTTTTCAGATGAATAAACTATTCAACTAAAATAGTTTAATGTAGCAAATATCATAATTTCATATAAAAGATAGTTGTTTATACTCAAAAGGGTAAAATTGGAAATCTGCTTTTTTAAGGCATAAATCCCAACAAAAAGGACTCAATCGAAATCTCTCTTGTAACTAGTACACTGAGAAAATAACATTAGTTATAATAGATGTTGGCACTTTATACGAAAAGCTAAACCATTCTAAAATCCCTATATTTATCATTTTCTCTCTTATTCTCTCTTTAATCTTTAGTTTTCTCCAAAAACTATTTTCTATTTTCTAGAAAAGCCATCAATCCCGTTGCTATACTTACTTATGGTATCAACATAACAATTACTAAAACAAAAAACATAATTAAGATTACTAAGCAAACTAAAAAAAAAATTCTAATTTTTCTATTTGACTTAACTATTCTGATAAGAGAATCAACAAATCAAACTTTAATCTTCCTTTATTATGTGTGATTTAGTAGTGTACCAACTACTTTCCTTTTGGAACAACAAAAAGCTAAAAGCACAGCTCTTTCAAGGAGAAACCAGAAACATTCCTCGAGTTACATTTGATCGATTATCTTTAATTAAATGGAATTATTTGCTATATTGTCGGTTCATTTTGACTTGCAACCTAGACCTAATTTAAAAATCCATGATCAAGAATCCAAAATGAATCTGCAAAACTATGTCGTTTTTACTGTAAAATAATCTATATATTAGTAGTACTGGGATAATATCATTTTTATATCTCGTATTTGTTCAATTTGTACCTTTTGTTTTTTTTATTATTAACATTGATTTTTTGATTTGAAATTTATAATAAATTTATACCCTAAAATTAATTTAGAGCGGTTAATTTCCAATGATGATTTAATAAACTTATTCTCAGTTTCATTTTTATATAGTTTATTTTTAATTTTTTAAATAGTATATTGGTAAATTAATTACTCTAAATTGGTGTCATAATATAAATTTGTAGCAGATTTCAAATCTAATGATCAATCTTCATAATAACCAAAACAAAATATACAAATTGAACAAAGTATTAAAATACAAAGTATAAAAGTAATTCTATCTCTTAGTGTATTATTAGACCTCTAACAAATATTACCCACTCAATTTCAACTACAAAATAACATATAAGAGTAAGACATAACTTTACTTCTAAAACTTTAAACACCCCCAAGAACAACCAAATATCCAACTTGCAACTAAGTTTAGGCTATATAATGGCAAAACTCCAACAAAGTTTGGCCTGTTTTGGCCTCAAAATAGCACAGAGAGAGAGAGAGAGAGAGAGAGAGAGAGAGAGAGAGAGAGAGAGAGAGAGAGAGAGAGAGGGCTTTTTTTCATTTTGGGGTAATTATTTTCACCTAACTTTTGGCAGGTTTTATTTAATTTCTCTCTATAATGTGTCCTAAAAAAGTCTAAAACTCAGTCGTAAAACAGCCACTACATAGAAGAGAAAATGACAAAAATAAGATTAATTTGGGCCAAAATAACATTTTTGTGTATTTTTCTAAAACTGACATTTTTTGAAATATCAAGAACTTCTTAACCAGAGGTTTTTAATCATGAAAAAATCATTATTTAAGACCTTTTCATGATTGATAAATTTTTTACCATAGGTCAAATATATTTGACACTTTTAAAAATATCATTTTAAAAAAAATACTCAAAATGGTCATTTTGGCTCAAGTCAATCCTACCCATGTCTTTTCTCTAGATAGAAAGCATAAAATGTCGCCCCGGAGCTCAAAAGGTCATATCCATGTCTTTTTTTTTTTTTTTTAATTTCACTAAACTTTGAGGTGAAATTTACGCTTAATATCCATTATCTCCCTTATATTTCACTAATAACCATTTTTTCATTTTGTAAAATTTATACTTATGATATACATACATGATGACATACTGAATTTTAAGTACTATTTTTATTCATGTTATGTATAAAGTACTTGTGATATATATATTTCTGGGTATAACAACAAGTATAAATAAATTAAAAATAAAACTATGTAAATATGATTAAGAAATAGAATTTATGTACGTTTCCCCATTTTGTTACGCTTGTTAAGGCCCACAGGTATTTGTCAAAATGAGCCTGTGCAAACCAAAGAGACGTGTATTAGACTGTGTAGAGTACCTTTGCTTTTCTTTTCTTGGTGCAAAAAACGAATCACAGAAGTCGAAAATTAGTATTCCTTTTAAGAATAGCTACAAAACTAAAAAGGCTTGAAATATTTCTCAAGGTCACTTCCCAGAAAAATATTTTGTTTTCTGCACAAGCATAAGCTCAAATACTTCTAAAATCAAATCACACACCCCACCCCCAAAGAGATACACAGAAATATACAAGTAAATGTGACACAGAACACATAATTTGTAGCATAAAGCTGTTAACAACTCTAGCCATTTGCAGGCCTCTAATGCAAGCATTTTGCAGCCCGAGCTAAAAGAAGTTGGGTTCCATGAGCACTCAACAGGCTCCAGCAATGCGTTCATGAATCCAAAACGCGAAAGTTTTTACACGATGCAATGATGGTCTACTTGTCAGGTGCACAAAAGATAAAGGAAAGGGACACTCTTCAGCTGCAAACAAATCAAGATCATGAAAATTTGGTGGCTCATACTGCAATAGCTTGACCGCTGATGCTGTCATGAAGCTGCAGAGAACCATCTTTCATTAGATTTAGGCTTAAACTCTTGAATCTTTCCCTTGAATACTGGCGAGATGCCTTTCTCCAATCCGTTCCAGTTTTCATCATGGCAACAAACTCCTCATAACTGATACGTCCATCCTAAAAGTACAGTTTGAGAGAAATATATGAAGCATCTGTACAAATTGTTATCAGAAAACTCGATGAACTGGAATTAGTGTCTAAAGATAGACACAACTTATAGAAGGCATAATTCATAAACAGTAAGAGATAATAAAGGGTTGAAAGCCAACCTTGTCTGTGTCAACTTCACGCATGATTTCATTTAGCACCATGCTATCAGTTTCCCCTGATTCATCTGCTAATGCTTCCCTTAGCTCATTTAATTCGATATATCCACTTCCATCCTTATCGAAAAACATAAATGCCCTTCTGAAATGCTCATCATTCTCCATCCTCTGCAAGTGAATTGTCACTGCTACAAACTCTCCATAGTCCAGTACTCCATTCCCATCAACATCAGCCTAAACAGAAAGCACATACCAGAATTCTATCAAAAATTCAACAAGTCACATCTATGTGTCCTGATTTTCTACCGAATAACGCCTCATCGCTGCATTTTCCATGTCATCGTGTGACTGTAGACTGTACTAGTAGCCTAGGACCTATGTTACTGCTGCTTTTAAGATGAATTTCCATAAAAAGATAGTAAATGGAATGATGAGCCATGAGAAACTAGAGGCATGCTGGAAACTTTTTGATGCAATAAAGACAATAAGTACTGCAGTAAAAAGAAAAGTTGAATAGATTAGGAAGAAATCAGGATCAAGTTGTCTAACTAGGTGCTCAAATTGACAAGCGCATGACTACTGATGCAGGTAGGTCCAGAGCCGTAATTGCTGAAGAACGCAGGCAGCCGTACTACGGTTTAAATTTTACGCAAATTGGAATGTGGAATTATGAATGATATATGAGATTATGAGGTAATGCATCAGAAATAAATTTGAGCAACTTCCATTATGAACGTATAATGGTAAAGGCTTACCACTTCCATGAGCATCTTAATCTCTGGCTCAGCCAATTGTGAACCAACCTTGCGAAGTCCTGTTTTTAGCTCCTCAAATGTTACTTTTCCATCTTTGTCGGTGTCCATCAATGCAAACATATCTTTGATTACTTCTACCTCTTCAACAGATAAGTGCTCTGCAATGACCTACAGAATTTGTTTGAACAAACCCAAATCATCCAGTTATATTCATAAATTGTGTCTTATTTTTTGAACCAGCAACCAGTACTTCATATATGGCAGAGAGGCTTACCCTTAAGGCTTTCTTTTTGAACCTATTCATCACAGAGAACTGTTTAAGCCTTGTCCTCACGATATCACCTAATGGAACATTTGAAGTTTTCTTTGCATTTTGTATCCAGGGATGTTCTGCAGTAACCAAAATGGTATGAAGAATCAGCTCACCTTATTGTAGCCATTTGTAGAATCATTCAAAACTTTTTACAGTTTGTATGCTTAGTAGTTCTACATTCGAACACCCTTTGAACTCTCGATCATTACATTTTTTACAAGGACAATCTAGACAGGTTGGCAATCCAATTATTGTTATGGGCTTGTCATATCATTTCAAATTAGACATATAAAATAGTCCAGAGATACAGTCTAAGAGATGAGGGACAATGACACTTTGATCATTGGGCTACAAGATCCTCCATGTCTATCCTTGACAGCTTTTCCAAACAGCAAAGTAAAAATTATCACCTGAACTGCCCTGGTGAAACTGGACACTGGGACTAACTCCATTAGTAGAGAGCAACTTATTTAAAGTTCAATAGCAAAACTTTCTACAGGAACATACCAAGCACCTGTTGCGCAGTCAAACGTTTTCTGGGATCCGGCTCTAGCATCTTCCGAACAAGGCTTTTAGCACTCTCTGAAATCTGAGGCCATGGCTCCCTTTTAAAATCAATAACCCCCCTCAATATTGCAAGAGCTACGCCCTGTTCAGTTTCTGTCAATTGGAAAAAAAAAAAAAAAAAAAAAAAAAAAAAAAAAAAAAAAAAAAAAAAACTGAATATGGAATACATTCACAGTCCAGATTTCAGAATTAATACAAATCACCAAGTTGGTAATAAATGAGCAGTCACTATCAGGAATCAGAATAGTACCTGCCCAAAAGGGAGGAACCCCACATAACAATATGTAAAGAATCACTCCAGCGCTCCAAATATCAACTTCTGGTCCATAATTCCTCTTCAACACCTCCGGCGCCATGTAGTACGGACTCCCCACAATCTCAGAAAACATTTCCCCTAAACATAATTCCACCGAAAAAAAAAAAATTCCCTTGAATCATTCAATAATCACAAATCAAGCAAAAACCCATTTCGAATATCCAAGAGAAAACACAAAAATATCATTTTTTTCGTAAAATAAAATAAGAAGTAAAAAATAGAAACACAACATACCAGGCTTGAAGAACACTGAAAGCCCAAAATCAATGGCCTTAAGAGGCGAGTGTTCTTTCTTATTAGCGAACAGGAAGTTCTCAGGCTTCAAATCTCTATGCATAACCCCATTAGCATGGCACATCCTCACCACCTCGGCTATGGTCTTGGCCACCGTGGCCGCAGCCCGCTCACTGTAGTGCCCTCTAGCCACAATCCGATCAAAAAGCTCACCTCCCTCACAAAGCTCCATAACCAAGTGAACATTCTCATGGTCCTCATAAGTAGCCTTGAGCTTCACGATGTTCGGGTGCTCCGGCAACGTCGACATTATCGCAACCTCTCTCCTCACATCCTCTCTATCAACCTATATTTAACAAGAACATATAATATAAACATTATGAGAAAAATATTTAATGGGTTTGAATTATTTTCTAATTATTCTACCGCTGTTCTGAGCTTTCGCTTGGAAATGGACTTGCAAGCCAGGGCTTGCTTGGTCTCCCGGTCCGTACAGAGGTACGTGATACCGAACTCGCCCCGGCCGAGTTCCCGACCCAGTACGTACTTGTCCCCGATCCGGGTCCGGTGACTCATTGGGGCCACGTCCTTCAAGACCCGGATCAGAGCCGGTGACCGAATTGGGTCATCAGAATACGGGTTGGGTCGGGTTTCCGGGGTCTTCTTCTTCTTCTTACGGTTCGCATCGTAGTGGTTCTTCTTGTCTTCTACTACTACATCGGCTCGAACGCAAGTGTTACAGTTCCCCATATTAGTCTCTCTCTCTCTCTCTCTCTGCTAAATTAAGCCTCGCCCAGAACTCGAGTCTCGTGCGTTTTGGGGCCGACGGTGGTTTTGACCGTTTTATCGCGACGGTGCCGGCGAGTTTTTCCGGCGTGGAAGAGAGAAAACGCGGGGAGAAAGGTCAGTTTGAGGAAAAAGTGGGCTTTTTGAAAAACGAAAATAAATTTTTCTAATTATTTATCCATAATCATATATTGTTTTATTTTTATTTTTTATGTTAAAATTAAATAGAAAGGTTAAAAAATTATTATTTTATTTGATTAGTGAGATAATGTAAGATTATGCTAATTCGGCTAGTTGTTTTTATTTTCAGAAAGGTATACTATGATTTATGTCAAACTATGTTGGCACCCAATAAATTAAAAATGTTTACATTAACAACCCTATAGCTTAAAAACATTGAAAAAATTAATGAGATTTATTATCAGGGCTAATGGCACAAATTGTTCCTAAACTATCAATTTATAACAATTTGGTCCTCAAAATTTTAATTGTGAATAATTAAGCTTTTGAATTTTTCAATTTACTGTAATTTAACCTCTAAACTATCTAAATTAGAACCTATCATTAGATTTATGGCTAACAATACACACGAAGAGTACTTTATAATATCTAAAAATGTATTTAAAATTAGGAATTTTTAAATATAAAAATGAATATTCTTATAAATTTTTTTTCCTAAAGTTGTAATTCCAAGAACTCTAAAAAATATAAATAATATATCTTTTCTTCCCTCTAAATTTTTTTGTTTATTTCATTTTTCCTTAATACACTTTTAGATGTTATAATATACTATTTACATATATTTTTTTGTTATAATTTTAATAAAATATTGGAAATTAAACAATTCAAAGATCAAATAACTTCAAATTAGAAAATTCATGAATTTAATTGCTACAAATTAGATAGGCTAAGAAACATTTGTGCCATAAACTCATTTTTATCTCTTAAGTATGTAATATTGAAATAATCAATTTTTATTTTGATGGAAATCATACTATGGATATATACTTTTTGTTTTAAGAGGTGCCGCTATAATTTTGACATTTATAAGGGTTATCAGTGTAATTTCAGTTTTATTTATGATTTATTTCTAAAGTAGGCTGGAAATGATTATGTACCTGCATGGCTGGAATTTGAGATTTGATGAGGGCAAAAGGAAATTATATGGTGGTCGATGAGCATAGGATTATCTTGTACGTCTGTTTTGGACGTTTGTGATTCCCGGCGGAAGATACCATACCATTTCTTTTTCTCCTAAGATACAAAAAATGATATTTTTAAAATTTTTTATTTATATTATAGTTTTTATTTTATTAATCATTGTTTGGCTTTCCCAAAGGTCATTACTCATTTCTTAAGCAAAATCTGGAAGCTACCAAACACCATCCATGATTCATGATTGTTTCACAAATATAATCTGTATCTAATTCAAAAAAAAAATACATACATATCTTATGTATATTTACAAGGAAAGTTATAAATACACCAAAAGCAAGTAGCAAAAACAAAAATAGAATGATTATTAATATTATCGGTTTGATGTTACATTTTTTAAATGGGCGAGTGATGTGGATGCCTCGGATTCATGGGGACATTTGTTGTTGAAGTTGTTCACCAATTGTGACATTTTTTGGGAATATTTTGACTCGATCACCAAACAAAGCCGTACAACTAGAAACAAAGCTTAAATTTGAGATTTTTATTTCCTAATCAACTAATGTATAATAATTTTAAGAATTTGGAAGTTTATTATTTTTGTAACAATTGGCAAATTAAAGTGAAATTTACAAACATATAAATCACAATATGCGTACTAATGATTATTGCAATTTGTTTATTGGGTTTCATAATATATCATTAATATATATATATTTAAAATTCATTTTTTCTAGTGGACAGAACAATAAATAATCCAAATTGACTTGTAATAAAATTTTATAATATTGAATAATGAAGATTAATCGACTATTGGGACCCTCTTTACCTTTTTTTTCTTTTTAACCTTCTCTATTGAATCGGCATTTCTTAGTTTGCATTGTGTGATGGATTAGTTGTAGAATAATTCCTCATAATTTGATCATGAAGTTGAATATATGGCAACTTGGCTTTCCAAACTTTCTCTTAATTGACTTTTCCTTTCTCCTTCTTCTTATATATCCTCCTTAATCATTTATTTTTTTGATGGTAGGTAACTCGGCCAACCAACAATGGACAACCATGTATTGCTTTTTACCTTCTAAATAAATTCTAAACATAATTATTGAAAATGACTTAGACTTGTTTTTTTTCATTAAAGGTAAACGACTCACACCATATTGAAGTAATTACACTTTGATATACGTTGAACAAATGAGAATGAGTTCGTAATATATTTGTAGTCTTAAAAGAGAAAGAATAATCCATACTAGTTTTGTGGGTTTACTACTACTCTTATTAAATAAAATTGTTTTTGTTGGATATATTTATTTATTTACTGTGCAAAATCTTCCCCCGAAGTGTTCAAATTAGGATCAAATGAGTCAAAACTCAAAAAAAAAATCCTCGCTGTAATGTGTATAAACTCTTCAAATGTTTTCTTTATCTCCATCTCCCAACAGTGCACTCGTTTTTATTGAGTTGGAGAAGAAAGAAATAGAAGTAATAGATACGTCGATATAGAAATAAAACGCATTTGGGGTTTGCTTGGACAGGATACATTTTCCTAAGGGCAGTTTTGGCATTTTGTGTAGCTTTCACCTTAATTGGACAATTTCAAGTGAGAATTAAAAAAAAAAAAAAAAAAGAAATAAAAAATCGAATGGTGGGGTTTTGTTTTCGGTAAACTATTAATTGTAATTACTGGTAATATAGTGTTATATGTAGTGGGGGAAAATGCAAAATCGAAGGAGGTTTCAGGTTCACCGTTTATGTAAATTTTCTTTAATATAAACTAAATTTTATGGTTTTTTTTTTGTTTCTACGAATAATGGAGAAGTGCCCAAAATTATATTACTTTTTTTTTCAATTTTTTTGTGAAATTGAAAAACAAAGCAATATAATTATTAAAAACAAAAAAAAAAACGATATTAGGGTGGAATGAAAGGGAATTGGTTTGGAAGTTGGTGATGACTAGTCAACATGGAGAAGTCGATCAAAGTCCATGAAAGCCTGCACAGACGGAAAATTATAGATTCCACAATCTAAAGTCAACAAAAATCATGAAACATCTTTATCTTTATCTTTACTAGAAAGTGTGTGTAATTGCGTTTGCCTTATTCCATTTCCCTAACAAACATTAATTCTTCCTTTTCTTTACCCCAAAGTTAAGGGAAAATTTCCTGATTGAAAGTTGATCTAAGCACATTTAATCTTAAAAGCAAATTCAATTGAAAAGTTTCTCAACTTTTACTCGCTTTACTTTTGTTATTAATTAATAAAAAGTTATCCTTTAAAAAAACAACTATAAATGGCAGTTAAATAAAGTACTTTGTTTAATAAACTTCACAATTGCACTTATAAGATCATTAGACACATTTATAAAAAAAAAAAAAAAAGAAAAAAAAAAGGACAACACCACCATAAATTGACGCATTTTTGCTTTTGATTGGCAATAGTAAGTATGGCAAGTAATTCCTTTTTTCTTTTTTCTTTTTTTTTTCCCCTAAAGAATGTTAGACCAGGAGAAAATGGAGACTGGGGAGGACATATGGGAGAGTTGACTAAATGATCCAAATATCTTACGATATTCATTACACGTTTTGGACAAGTTTTTCTTCAGTTGTAGGACTGTCCCATGATTTGGGGCATGCAAAATTGTAAATCACCCTTCACCTTATTTCATTTATTTAATAGTAATTAAAAAAAAATAACACAAAAACAATAAAGTATTGGATTTGGGAATTGGAATAAATTTGTTTAGTGAAAACCACGTCGGCCCATAACTGCATGTATATATGGCCTAAAATCCAGAAGTATAGACTTTGTTAATTTGCATGTTTTTTTCTATTGCATAGAATTTTTTGGGAGGTGCGACTTATACGATGTGTGTTTCTTTTTCTTTTGTCCTCAATCATTGACAATTATTAGAAGCTGTTGGATATGGTTTGCTTTAGTCTTTCAATATTTTTCATCTTCTGCAGGCACATTTAGATTATTTACGTTATTCAAGATACAATGTGTCAATTAATGTCCACGTTAATATTAAGATTAAAATACAAGGGAAAATATATTTTTTAAAAAGTAAAGAAAAAATCTATTCAAAGATCGTTAGTTTAAGTGATAGCAAAATCTTCAAATAGAAATGAAGCGAAACGGGACCATTTTTCAATTATTATTTTTATTCGTAAAAGACAATTATAATATTATATTTTTAATTAATCATTATTTTAGATTCAGAAACAATGTAGGATAGTTGGGAACCAAAACTAATTTATGGTGGAGGCAGAAAAACAAGTTTTTTAAATACAAAAAAAAAAAATGACACACAAAAAATCTAAATGATAATAAAGAAGAATACACCTTGAAAAATTATCTAAATTTTAAAATTGGTATTTATTTGAACATTATCATAGAAGAAAAAAAATTTTGGAATACATGTCAAAGAATGAAAATTGTTTTTAAATTCCATTTATTCTCAATATTTGTTTTGAAAATTAGATGGAAAAGGAAAATTATATTTAGGTGATTTTAAGAGTGAATTTGACCATTTACACCTCAAAGTGGAGACAAAACTATAAAACAATATTTTCAATGGGAGTGAATAGTTAAAAAAAAAGAAATTATTTTACATATTAAAAGTTGCATAAAAATCTTAATTACCCGTTATTAATGACAAAATAAGAAAAATATAAAAAAAAACAAATAAGTATAATTATTTTTTATATAAAATTGATATAACAAAAAATATAAGAATATACTAAATAGTTTTCGAATTCTAAATTCAAATATATAAAAAATATAAGTCTCTTAAGTCATTATTTCTTAAAAGATATATAGACATAAGTATTGTAAAATTAAGTATATTTTCACTTGTATAATAATTTATTATAAATATATATATATTGAGACAGATATGGAACTTAATATGCTAATATCATTTTTGCACTATACTCGCATATTTGTAGTTTGATTATTTCTAATCTCGATTATTTGCTTGATTTGAACTGTTTTTCTCATCTCATTTAGATCGGATGACCACAAATACTCGTAACTATAATTTTTATTGTCATTCTGCCAAAATCTAGTATAGGGTTCAAACTTTAATCCCCGTATACTATATTTGTCAGAAAAAGAAAATCTTTGATTTAATTGTTTAGTGTGGTGAGCATATTAATACGTTAATGACCAGTTATCAATCATAGTGCGCCCTCCTTACTATTTTGTGTCTTAGTTTTTTTTTTTTTTTTTTTGAAAGAATGTCTTAGTTAATTTTGAATTAAGTAGTATAAAAATCTTATAAATTCTCAGTGATCTAAAAAGTAAATTAATCTTTTGCAGAGATTCGTGAACTTCAAGTTAGATCTAACTTAAAGTAGTAGGTTTCCACTAGTGACCATAGCAAATCATTAAGAAATATACATCAATTTAAAATCAATTAACATTTAGGATTTCACTTTCTGAGAAAATCATTTAGAAATATAAAATCAATTAACATTTCAGATTTCACTTTAGAAAGAGGATTTCCCCTAATCTCATATATTAGTTAGTTTTATCGTTAATCTAAACGATATTCTTTATATTTTATTGCGGTTGAACTCCATTACCTAATTTATCTTAATCTTTTTAGTGTGTTTATTTATTTACTTATCTTTGCCTTTTCATTTAAATTCCATAACATAATTATGTGTTGATTGCGTCGTGTTGCAGATACATTGGAACAAACATTGCTTTTGAAACTGCGCATGCAAAAGAAGTTAAGAAAAAAAAAATCATCGCCGGCATTGATATGATAGGATATGGAATTTAAATTATCCTATATATTTTAGTGGTAAATATTTATAAACATTCGAATTTTAATAACTTTAATTAAGATAGCGTTCAAATTGATAATTTGATGGAATTGAACGAAAAAAGAATATAATGGAAGTAAAATTCGAATTTGGAAAAGACCAACAGACTAAATCCAATTCATACATTTTTCCTTATTTAAGGGGAAAAAAATCAATTCCTATGATTAGTTAAATATTGGAGCTAATATTCGTCGTGATTACTACGTTCCCAAACTTTCCCGGCATATTACTTAGGTCTCAAATTTATTTTTTTTAGCATTTGGATTCCTAAACTATTATTTTCTGTCTCCAAACTTTTTTTTTTAGCATTTCTCTAAACTATTATTTTCTGTCACATGTTAGTCCTTGATCCTCATCCCATCTAAAATAACTGTCAAAACACCTAGGAAAGCACAACAGCCAAATTAAATTGTCTTTCCTTCGTCTTCTTTAGAATTCATGGTCATACTTTTTGCACTGATGATATTAAGAGTAAGACATTCTTGTGTCTGCACTGAGCTTGGATCTCTTTATATCATTGCTCGCTTTTTTTTAGTTCAAAGGCTATGCTACCAGCTAATGACTCTCGAAATCACCAAGATTTGGGTTTGTTTCAATTTTTCTCTTCCATTTTTCTTATAATACTAATTCTCATTTAATATATCTCATTCACCTGCACAAAAAAATTAAAGATAAAGTAGAGCATTTCTTGAGAGGTGAGCTAGATTTAATCAATGGACTATAATATATCCCTCCACCATTCCATAGGCATTTTTGTGAGAGTTTGGACCAATTTTATTTAATTTTTATTTGTTGCTATTACAATTTGAATAAACAGTCTTAAAATATGATAAGTAGAGTTGATAACTTAATTAATATTATATTTATGATTATGTGACAAGAGGAAGTATGGATCTTAGTCACTCTTCTACTTGGATGAATAACAAATATAATGGTGGCATATTACTTACAATCTAATTTTGTTTCTCTGTATTGTTTACTTGTCTTTTATGTCGTTAAAATAGTTGGCTCAAGAATAAAAAGCCTTAAAAATTAAAACAAGGAATAAAACTCATAAAGTTCTTAAGCATCGTTGTACTTATTAAGGCATTGGATATCGTTGGATTTTATAAATGTTAATGAGTTTTAATATTTACAGTTTGTGTTATCATTTTGTGGTCTTTATTCAAAAATTTTGGATTCAAATTGATTTGGATTTTGCGTTTTCCTAAGTATTTTGACGGTTATTTTGGATGGAATGAACACCAAGGACTAATGTAAGATAGAAGATAATAGTTTGGGGATTCAGTTGCTACAAAAAAAGATATGGGGACCTAAGTGATACGTTGGAGAAAGTTTGAGGACCCCATGCAATATTAACCCTTAATAAAAAGTCTATTATAATCCTTAAAAAATGCTACCAACTAAACCTATAAGGGAAAACTAGATAGATAACCAAAATTTTAAATTAGTTTAAATATATATCTATGTTTTAAAAGTTATATTTAAATATCTATTTGTTTTAAAACTTCAGTTGTGTAATATATTATATTGTTCTTATTAAGTGAGTTTAACATTTAATTATAAACTTTTAATCTTGATTATATACTGAGTTTTAAAAAATATCAAATAACTAATCAGCCCAACTTATAAGCCCCACTTAAAAAAGTTATAACCCTCGTAAATATAATATTAACTTACACATTACTTTAGGTTATAATTTTTTTTCTTTAATATTAAATTAGGTTGAGTTTAATTAAGCTAAACAAAAAAAGGTTGACTTTATATCACCCTATTTCAAGGTTCAAGTTTAGCCTAATTTGTCATCGTTCAAAAAGAAGGGAGGGCATGTTCAACACAATTTAATTAAAAGTCTTTAATTGGCCAAAGAGAAAAATAAAATACTTCCTTCATATACATTCTAGCGAGCAATTCTTGGATTAAAAAGTGCTATTGATCTCTTACAAAGAAATTGGTCGATATACGGGAAAAAAGTATATTCATAAGTTTATCAATTTATAATACTGGTATTAATTTTATTAATTGCTATTACTATCATTGAGGTATTACTATCATTAAGAGAATAGTTTAAGAATCAATTATATAGTAGAATGAGTTGATGAATGAATCAATAATGATCTTGATAAGAAAGTTATAATATAACATTTCAAAGATGTGAAAATTTGTTGGGATTTAGAATTGAATAATTAACAAATTTTTAGTTTTTGTTATTTCTATTCCTTTTTTTTTTATTCACATAAATTCTCCTTATTCTCTATTGTTATTTTGTCTTTTATGACTTTCTCTATCTTTATTCTCTCTCTTAATGTATTTTTATCACTTTCTCTCTCATGTGTTTACTATCTTTCTCATCACTTTTTATTTCCTCACTCTCTCTCATTATTATCTTTTCTCATCCCTTATTTTGTTATTTGAATTTTTCTCTCTTCACTCTTTCTTGACTTTTTCTCTTTAAATATTTTTTTTACGATGCGAATATATATTTTTTATATTCATCTAATTTTTTCTTTAAAAAATTATTTTTAGAAAATATTTACCAAACAAATAGTGTTTTTTGAAAACAATTTTTTTTTTT
>JXTB01000630.1:62295-77835 GCA_002914805.1 Parasponia andersonii | reverse complement strand
AAAAAAAAAATGGTAACAAAAAATTTCTAATATCTTTATTTTTTTAAAATAAATTTAAAAAATAAAAGAACGTACAAATATTTGTACACAAATTTATACATATATACAAATACAAATACAAATTTATATGTCTTTCTCAGTTGTTATTAGTACTTTTTAGTTTTTGAAACTAATTAGTAAAATAAAACTTGCCAAACATATTTCTTATTTTCAAAAATTAAAAAATTAAAACAGAAGTTTTACTTTTATTTTTAATTTATTTAAACAAAAAACTGAAAGGGAATAAAAACCTCTTATGTTTGACAAAACAATGAAAAAATTGATTAAAATCAAAGTTTTCCGCTATGATTACGGGGAATATTGAAATCATCAACGTTATTAAGTGTAACTGTAATACAGTCTACTAAACTTTTTCCAATCTCATAATAAAGCAGTTGAGTAATAAAGAAGACACTTTTTCTTTTGTTTTTTAATTTTCGCCGCAAAGAGGGAATAGTTCCTCATGCGAGGGGAGAGTGGAAAAATGAAAAGGCCAAAGGGGAGAATATTGAGCCAACGCCATGTCCCAAAAAGGCAAATGCTTCATGTAATGATGAGAAGACACTGTTCACGTAACAAACTTTATGTCCCGGCATTAAAAGTGCCCGTCCTAAGTAGGCCACATATAATTCACATAATCCAATCCCCAAGTTTAAACCAAAAAAAAAAAAAAAAGTAATAATAAATAATAAAATAGAAACTAAAAATTAAGAATAAAAATGGAAAGAGGAATGGAAAAGTTAATTTCATGTTGACATTATGATGATGTTTAATTATGGGTCTCCAAGAAAGCATGTGCTTGCTTCTCCTTCCCAGCTCACTTCTCCATAAAGCATGAATGAACAAATATGCTGGATTGCAATACTTTTTGAGCCCTTTCTATTGGAGAATATGAATAATTTAATACAAAAATGGCAGTTATAAGTTATTGCAAAATTTAGGAAAACCATTGTTTCTTGGCTTTTGTTTTTTTTTTTTTTTTTTATTACGGAAATTCGATTTTAGTATGATTTGCAGTTTATATTAACATATTATCAATAAGTGGACTTTTAATTACTTAACCTAACCTTTTTTCTTAAATCGGTAGACTCCCTATTTGGTCCATATTTAGAACTTGGAAGAGTAAACTCAGCTATTTACATACCTTTTTAATTATGACATGATTTTGATATACTTTGCGTATTAGAAGAGAATATTATAAGTGGACTTTCGTGTGCTAACACCCGTTTTCTTAATTCGGTGGATTCCCTACTTGATCAATGTTTGGAACTTGGGGGACTAGACAATTCATGCAATACCATGTTTGTATGGTCCTAAAAGAAGTGCAATACTATCACATTGCAATTGGACATATGGATTGTCACAAGATATGCTATGGGAAGTATAATTTACTTGCTACACTATCTTTAAGATTTTAGGCTAGTAATTTAAGAACAAAATCTTGGAACATCGTATTCAAGGATGCCAGC
Organism: Parasponia andersonii; assembly: GCA_002914805.1. Classification (NCBI taxonomy): domain Eukaryota; kingdom Viridiplantae; phylum Streptophyta; class Magnoliopsida; order Rosales; family Cannabaceae; genus Trema; species Trema andersonii. The sequence goes on along the minus strand of JXTB01000630.1, from coordinate 76,327 downwards.
TTTTGAGTTTGAAATAAATAGATAAATAAAGAAAATAGAGGAAAAACACACAGGAATTCCCGATGAGCAGGCTATGAGTGGTTCATGGGGAATTACAGTGAGCCCAACTGATCAGCCAATCCTTTGGGCTATGGTCGCCAATCCATAAGATTGTATATGAGACTGGCCAGGTAATGATAAGCTAAACTCAATTTGGGGCCCCAAACATTGGATTCCCAAGNGGATATCATAATTTCATTCTTTCATACAAAAATATAACATGTCCATAAGTTGGCAAAAGGTTAATTTGTAATTTTTTTTTTGATGGAGAGGTTAATTTATGACTTACCTCTAGATATTTTGTTACAATAACAAAATATAATATCCCTAGGAAAAAGATTGACGAATCAAAATTTTTCTCAAAATATTGATGACCAACTGTTAGTTGATATAAGACTATGTTTGGCAGTGGTGAAAAGAGACAAGAAAGAAAAGCTAATAGGAATTTGACGAGGGAAAGTAAAAGTGATTAAGTACTGATGTTGGCTATGAGGGAAAAAAAAATGAAATCATTTTCAAATTTAATCTTGCCCTAAAAAATTTATAATAAAAAGAAATTTATAAATTAGTGCAAAGGATAACCAAATTAGTGGCTCTAACTTAGGCCATTTGCGCCAAATGCCTGCCCCATCCCAAAATCTCAATTCCCAGACTCCATTGTTTGCTTGGGCACTATAATCCAAGAACTTTAGGGCCCACATCCAAGTTCATAGAAAATCCCTAAATCCTATTTACGGTAATAAGCAAACTAAAAACCAAACAGAAAAAAAAAAAGAAGAAAAAAAGAATTAGTCTTTTCTAGAAAGGCCGAGAATTGAAAAAAAAAATAAATAAATAAAAAAGGAAAGTAGGTTTTTTTAGGAGAATCATTAAACAGTTTTCCAAAAAAAATGGAGATAAGATCACTTTTTTTTTTCCTCTTCTGTTCCCTATGAAAGGGTAATTAGTTTGAGGCTTGAGCATCAAGGAAGTTTGACTCTGTCCTTCGGAGAGGAAAAAAAAAAAGTTTGACTCCGACGGTCGTATCCGAGGTCTCCTATCGTACTGCGTCGACTGCAACCTAAAATTACAGTTGCACCCTCCATCACCGTTGAATACTTTGAAAATTTTGTGATCAGTGATCTGATACTATTGACTTGTTTTTGGTTCCCAGTAATTTATTAAAAAACTTTTGGATTTTGTTCTTGGTGAGGAATGAAGAGACGTTAATTAATTAAACAAATAAAAAAAAAAGGAATAAAAACCAACTCAAATAGGCAAATCTTTGTTCAGTCTAATTGCATTCTCTTGGATTACGTCAAACCGCGTTTGATGCAATATAATATTTTTTTCCCCTAGAAAAACTGAATTTTATAATATAGTCTGCTACATTGATGGATAGAAAATTTATTGACAATTTGTTTTTAATAATTTTACATGTAAATATCTTGAAGCGTTGTTTAATTGATCAGTTAGGTTGTTCACACCGTAAAAATGATATTATTGGGTAATTTATGAAGAGATCGTTTGTTTTGCTCATTATATTCTATTCCATTCAAATATAAAACTTATTAGAATCGTTATATTCTATTCCATTCAAATATAAAATTTATTAGAATGAATATTTGTTTCAATAATTTTATTTTTTTATTTAAATAATCGTTTAAAATATATATTTATTTTAACAATTTAATTTTTTCATTCAAATTATTCATCATTCACACTAAGTGAATATTTTTGTGTCTTGGAATTAAAATGAAATATAAAAAGTGTTTTTAAATAGTTCATTCTAACGTATTTTGTTCTAATTATAACATATTATATTTTATTTCACTTCAAATATCTCATATTTTAATTATAATTAATTTTAAAATTTTTATTTAAATACATTCGTTTAAATAAGTGAATCAAACCAGGTTGTACATTTTAGAAATATTTATATTTTATTTACAAATTTCCAAAGTAACAATATAGATACACAAAATTTATTTATTTAAAAAAAAAACTAATTAGGTACATAGCGTAAACCCATTTTAACAAAAAAAGAGTAATGTCACATTATCATGTGTACTTTTTATATGTAATTATTGGTTTTTATTTTTAATTTTCATATTATTTGAGTTTGACTGCAGGATGTGGAGGATACTATTAGGTTGTGCTGTACCCGCCGTCCCAAAATTTCATCGCGTCACAAGCACAACGTATCAGTCCAAAGGAAAAATCAGGGAATTGAAACTGGAGATTTTTTCTTTTCAAGTGAAAATAAAAACTTGGCTTCAAAAAAGTAAAAAATAAAAACTTGTTACTTATTAAAAAAGAAAAAGAAAAAGGGGGATTTTAATGAGAATCCGGCACCGTCACGTGTAAGAGCATGCCGGCAACACGTGTCCAAATAGCAACGGTAGAAATAGTGACACATAGGTGAAATAATAGGGTGAAAAGGCAAAAAGGGCATGAGACCAAAGCCTCTTGCCTCACAGCCTCCTACTTCTCATTCTCCCAACTTGCTTGGAGAGAAAAAGCTTCAAACTTTGACGGCAGGAAGAGGAAGGCCGCCTCTCCTCTCTTTCTCTTTCTCTGACCCAGAAGCCATTTTCGATTCCGGTACCTCTCTCTCTCTCTATGTATGTATATATGTTTATATTTAAAATCTTTTCCGAGCATTTGAATACTTTTTGTGAGGTGGGTACGAGTTATTTTTGCTTTTATGATCATCATTAGTTATTTTAATGACAGGTTATTGATTTTTCTTAGGTTTATATTGTGATTAGGAAGATGGGTTTTGCTTGAAATTTATGGTGGTGGTTGAATAATTTTACGCCGTGTGTGTTTTGTTATAGCAACAATGGAAGAGAATGCTTCATTCTCATGAGTATTGTATTCTACAATGTTTTGTTAATTGGGAATAAAAGGAGGGCTTTAATTTGTGGGCATTTTGAATTGGTCAAGCTTTTTAGAGCTCCTTTTGCTATTGTTAGGGAGAGATAAGGAAGTTCCAAGTCGCTCCTTGGATGGTTCAGTTCTACATTTTTTTTGCTTAACCTCCAGAAGAGTATTTTCCCTTTTGCTATTTTCTCTGGATAATAGTATAAGACAACATCGAGCTTCAAATCAGCTTCATTTGGCTTGTAAGTTCTATCTGATTTAGGCGATTTGCTAATTATATAGGATGACATATTTCTCTAATACCTTTTTGATTAGTTTGGGAAAGGCCAACAAGCATTCTCTATTCTTTACTGTGGTTTTGTCGACTGCCTTGTTGTACCCGCAGTTCGACTCACTATAGTTAGTTGTATTTGAGCAAACAATCGCATTGTTTTCTCTTTAAGTTTTGGAATGATTCGATATTGTTAAATGCAGAATCAATTCATTAATTTTGCTTCTTCCGAAGGTGTTGCTGTATTTGCAAATAATGTTGCGAGCAAAGCATATTGGAAATCTTTCGAACAGTGCAAGGTCCTTCTTTTTAAGTGGGTCACGATGTAATGCAGCAGATGGTAGTTCTTGCACTTGCTCTGAGGATGAAACTTGTGTTTCACGAAGGCAGCACCACCAACATCGAGGTGCACTTGCACAAAATCCAACCTTGTCATCCAGAACTACAGCAAGGGTAGGAACTTTCATTTCAGGAGATGCAGTGAAAGTTATTAGTCCACAAAAAGCAAATATCGTCCACCCAACATGTCTGAAGCAAGCAGTAATCACTCCAAAAAATTTGGGAATAGCCGATTGTGTAAGTTATGCTAGTGGCATTGATGCCGTTGAGAACGATGTGGTACACTCATTTCCTCCTATTTCAGACCAGTTTGTTAAGGCTGGTGTTGCTGCTGTAAATTTTCTTTCTGATATAGCGAATCATAAGTTTCCTTTATCTGATGGGATTGGAATGCTAAACTCGTCCAAAAATTGTATGGTTGATCCCTCTAAGATTTCTAGTTTTAAATCATCACATGTGAAACACATCAAAAGAGAAAACTTTTCTAGTGTTCATCCAAGATCATCTGCTGAGACGGCAGTCCAGTTAAATTCTACAAGTAATTCCCATGGTGCAAAGAGTAAAGGTGGTAAATCTAGTTTAACTAAGGGTGTAAATAATGCTCCTCGTACAAGGACTGGAAACTCGTGGGCAAGTCAAAGTGTACCTGCTGACACTCGTGATCACAGGGCAATACCACATAGAACGAGGGCTTTTATAAACGGTTTCAAGGCAGATTTCACTTCCAACGTGCATCAGGCTTCAGATGCAGGGCCCGAGGGGCGTGTTAATAATGGAAATGGTTTCAGCAGACCCGCAAGAGATGTGAAATTGCCAACCGGATACGTTCCAAGCAGGAGGCCATCTGCATCCAGTTGGAATCCTGTGGAAAGTGTTTCCCACATGCTGCAAGGGCTGAAGTGGGGGCATGCTGCTGAAGAGAGACTTAAAAATCTAAACTATATGATAGATGCATATCAGGCGAACCAAATCCTTAAGCAACTTCAGGACCATACTGTTGCTCTTGGTTTTTTCTATTGGTTAAAACGGAAAGCAGGGTTCAAGCATGATGGGCACACTTATACCACAATGGTTGGCATCCTTGGTCGTGCTAGGCAATTTGGTGCCATAAACAAATTGCTTCATGAGATGGTCAGGGAAGGATGCCAACCAAATGTTGTCACATATAACCGTTTGATTCACAGCTATGGCCGGGCAAACTACTTACAGGAAGCAGTTAAAGTGTTCAACCAAATGCAAGAAGCAGGTTGTGAGCCTGACCGTGTGACATACTGCACACTGATTGACATCCATGCAAAGGCTGGTTTTCTTGACATTGCTCTATGCCTATATGATAGCATGCAAGGGGCTGGCCTTTCTCCTGACACTTTCACTTACAGCGTTATAATCAACTGTCTTGGTAAGGCTGGTCACTTAAATGCAGCGCAAAATCTTTTTTCTAAGATGGTCAGTGAGGGTTGTACTCCTAATCTAGTCACCTACAATATCATGATAGCTTTGCAAGCCAAAGCAAGGAACTACGAGGCTGCATTGGGGCTGTACCGTGAGATGCAGAATGTAGGTTTCGAACCAGATAAGGTGACTTACAGCATAGTGATGGAGGTGCTTGGCCATTGTGGGTATCTTGAGGAAGCAGAAGACCTTTTTCTTGAGATGAGTCAGAGAAATTGGGTGCCTGATGAACCAGTTTACGGTCTTTTAGTAGATTTGTGGGGTAAGTCTGGTAATATTGAGAAGGCTTGGCATTGGTATGGAGAGATGCTTAATGCAGGGTTGCAGCCGAATGTACCCACTTGCAATTCTCTTCTCAGTGCTTTCCTTAGGGTGCATCGGCTCTCAGATGCGTATAACCTGCTGCAGGGCATGTTAGATTTGGGTCTTAACCCTTCTTTACAAACTTTTACTTTACTCCTCAGTTGTTGCACAGAAGCACAGTCACCATATGACATGGGATTTTGTTGCGATCTCATGGCAATCACAGGCCATCCTGCCCATACATTTTTACTGTCCATGCCATCAGCTGGACCTGATGGTCAAAATGTGCGAGATCACGTGAGTAGGTTCTTGGATCTGATGCATAGTGAGGATAGAGAAGGAAAGAGGGGACTTGTTGATGCAGTGGTCGATTTTCTTCACAAGTCAGGGCTCAAGGAGGAGGCTGGCTCTGTTTGGGAGGTGGCTGCACAAAAGAACGTGTATCCAGATGCAATCAAGGAGAAAAGCTCTAGTCATTGGCTTATCAACCTTCATGTTATGTCGGATGGCACTGCTGTTACTGCACTTTCAAGGACGCTTGCCTGGTTTCGCCGAGAGATGCTATTGTCAGGAGCATGTCCAACCCGGATTGAGATTGTGACTGGATGGGGCCGTAGGAGCAGGGTCACAGGAACTTCTCTTGTGAGGCAGGCAGTGCAGGAGTTGCTGCGTATGTTTAGTTTCCCATTTTTCACAGAAAATGGCAACACCGGGTGCTTTGTGGGATGCGGCGAGCCTCTTAGCAGGTGGTTGCTCCATTCTTATGTGGAAAGGATGCATTTGTTGTAGTCGCTTATAATTCTTCGGTATTGTCATTATTGTGGCAACACAATTTTGTCATGGGAGAAAGAGAGCTGAGGTCAGCCATGCTTTAGTGTACAGCTATCAGTTCAAAACTGGATCTTTTAAGTTATTAAATTAGGAGTTTTTTCTGTTTCTCTAGATGCTTAACATAAGTATTCAGCAAATTTGTGTTTGCATATTAAAAATCTTGTCAATTTGCAGAACTACCTAAAAGGCATACCAGGACTGGGAAGCCATGGCACTTTCACTATATTTTAGTTGTCATGATAGGAGATGGATAATGAAATGTCACGACACTATAGATAGCACTCTCCATCGGGAGGTAACAATATATATACTACCAGTTTTCTAGATATAAATTGAAGTTTAATAGATACCCTCTTAAGATACTGAGCCGTAGTTAATAAGTGGTTGTTGCATACATTGCATTGCGTTGAAGACCAAGTACTGACTACCTAGTGAAAAGCTACAAACCATTCACCGTAGAGCAAGAACATAACATTCATCTATGCTTTAAGTTGTAGCCTAAATCTTGTATGGTGCGGTCAAGGGGACTAATATGATTTATCTTAGAACTAAAGGTTCTATCCTGGGATTCGTGTATACTTGAAAGTTGGACCTGAAAAAATAAATAATTAAATAAAGAATGCAGCAAAAGTTCCTAATATCCAATGAGGGGTAATAAAGTGGATACTAATAAATTATTATTTTAGGCCAAGGGTGAAGGCTTACGAAGTTCTCTTTTTTGTGTAGGAAGTATGAACAGTTTATTTTTAAGAAGAGTATGGGCTCTTAACTATCATTAGATTAGTTTCTTGACCAACTCCAGCTGTCGCTGAAAAATGTCACAATCAATCATTGCTTGCTTATGTTAATGAAACAAATTTCGTTTACAAAATGATCATGGACAGACCTTTATGAATGGGAAATTTTATTAAATATGCTAATGATAGCCTAAAAATGTTTCAATTGTAATGTTTCTCTGTAAAATATCTTTTTGGACCAAAATAACCTCAAAATAACAAATTAATTAATAAATGATCGAAAATCATCATGGGTATTTTAGCCTTTTTCAGTCCACTTTAAAATATTTTTATATAATATATAGATGGGGATATTATTCAACTTTCAGCTGTCCATAGGGCATGTTAAATAAAAAGTTTCCCAGTGGCGAAAGAAAGTCGGCAAAATAATTTGCATGCATTCTTGACTCTCTCTCTCTCTTGTTGTCCTGTCTCACTGCCCTACAGTAGAATGATGCATTAAAACTGGCTTGTCTTCTCGCATGAAATACACTAAAAAATCAACAGCATTACCTAAGATATGAGCCAGATTCTGCATTAGGAACAAGCGATTGGATTGGTTTTAAGCATCAGATTTTAATCAGATGTATTTCAAGAGCTCAATACTGATTGCTAAACTGAAAAAAAAAAAAAGGAAATGATTCATGTGGGACCCGTTTCCAAAATATACACCACGTGAACGATTAAGTGGCAGAACAGGTCACAAACGAGACCCACTATCCGACAGCTGTCGTACGTGATTAATTAAAGGCCACGCGAGTCGCACGTAATACCACATCGGTTATTGGGCTTCCCAAGGTTAGGACCAAGCCCATCACAGACCCTGGACAAGCCCGGTCCAGTCCGACCCTTACCTCGACAGCTGGGAGGTCGGAAACTCCAAGGGTCTTCCCCCAGAATATAATGGAGAACAGCTCACAACTCCAAATCCAGACAAAGCATTAAATGCGACCTGGGATAGGTAAGCGCAAAGGGCAAGTGGCCCTGGTAGAACGACGATTTGTCCTATCTCACCCCTGACAGATTCAAGCCGTAGGAGGTGGCGGAAACCAGGCTATAACAACATAGAGAAGATCACGGTAATCTCGGCCCGTGACATCTGGGAAAAGTTTTGAGGAGAAAGGTACTCAGTCCTGAGATTGAGACCCACATGGGACGCAATCTCGGGACTATACATATATGAGCCATGCGTTCCCGAGAGGGGCATGTACGCTTAAAAAAGAGGAGTCTATAAAAAAGCTTATGAGTAAGAAACAAACAGATACTCATACAGATTTAATTCCTTACTACCCAAAATCAAAGACTGAACACTGACTTAAGCATCGGAGAGTCTTTACAGGTGGCCATCCTCTCCTCTCCGACCCTGCTTGGATTTTAGAACACTTTGGGAAAGTGAGGACACGTGGACAGTTGGAGAATACATCATCAGTGGTTCAGAGATACGTGGACGACTGGTGAGAAACCGCTCCAACAGTTTGGCGCCGTCTGTGGAAAACAACGGTTGAGCGTGAGAAAAAGAGTAGGAGACTCACGATCGCGCTCTCCGCGAACAAAAAGCCATACAATGTATGATGGCACCCTCAAAGATGACAACCAGGAGCACACGTCCCGACGCCGAAGGGAGCTCCCGAGAAGCACGACTAGATCTGGAGCAGAAGCTGGATCAGATACTTGCCGCCCTTGCGGAAGCAAACCAGAAGGCAGATATGGCCCACGAAGCCGTCCTGGGTTTAAGGGACGAAGTCGCAGAGGTACGCAGAGATAACGCCTACCTCGAAGGGCTGTTGGCGAGTGAAGACAGGACCCAACGGAGAGAAGATTTTGACGAAGAGGTCCAGCAAGAATTCGGAAGTCAACCGCGAGAAGAGGCTCCCACACCCTCCGGATCGCGTATGCAGGGGGCACATCAAAGCCAGTCGAGACCCTTCCAAATCAGGGGTGCAATGGGTGGAAGACGCCATGGAAGCCCAGGAGGTACGCCTCCCGATTGGAAGCAAGAGATGATGGCGGAGTTGGGTAAGAGACTCGGGGCCCATCACAGCCAGACCCCCGACAATCTGGCAGAGCAAACTGTGCAAGGGATCAACTGAACGGCCTTCGCCGACTGGATCCAGATGGAGCACAGGCCGAGGGACTTCATAACCCCGACCTTCAGACCGTTCGAGGGAAAAACTGACCCCCTCGATCATATATACCACTTTCAGCAGAAGATGGCTTTAGAGACCAGGGACGAGGCCGTGATCTGTAAAGTCTTTTCCACGACCCTAGCGGGACCAGCCCTGCTATGGTTCAGGTAGCTCCCGGAAAAATCCATAAACGGGTTTGAAGATTTCTGTAAACTCTTCTTGAAGCAGTACGTGGGTGTACGGAGACAGCAAAAAATCATGCGAGACCTGGACCGATTAGAGCAGGCCGCATATGAGTCTCCGTGACAATACCTCTCACGCTTCCTCGAGGTAATGTCCCTGGTCCATAATGCTGACTCGGTCCAAGCCGCAGGCTCATTCGTTAGGAGCCTGTAGCCAGGATCAATGCTATCGGACCACCTCTTCTTGAATCTTCCGTACGATATGGCAGATGTCCAAGCGAAATCGGAGGGGGTATTCAGGGTGCTGAAAAGCCACCAGAAGGGGCTTAAAACCTCCGCCGCGATAACAACGATGCCGGTACAAATCCCGGCTCTGCAAGGGGTGAAGAGGCCTTCGCCGGGCCAAGGGCCGGCCCCAAAGCAGGAAGCCCCTAACCGCGACAGTCAGGAAGATGGCAAGAGGAGGAAGACATCTCGCGATTCCCTACCGAGGTATGAGCTCAACACGCCAATCGATGTGATCTACCTCCAAAATAAGGACAGGGGCATTTTCAAAGACCTTCCCAAATTTGGCATCCCTGAGCATATGAAGAACAGGAGCAGGTATTGCTAGTTTTACAAAGACTTCAGGCATGACACCGTCCGCTACCGCAATCTTTACGCACAGGTCATGATGGCGATCCACGCCGGAAGATTGAAACAGTACGTGAAAACTGGCAAAGTCCAGCCACTGGAAGATGTCGCCAGGTCTGAAAAAGGGAAGCAGACCCAAGCCTCTGGATCAGGAGAGCAGACCCTGAGGATAGTGCTGACCATAGTGGGCAGGCCAGAGCCGACGCAGGATCAAGAGGAGAGGGAGAAATGCCTCAAAAGTACTGAAGGAAGGGTGAAGCGCCTGAGGGGGATGGGCCATTCCGTCAACCATTTGACGCCGAGAGAGAGCCGCCCCCATCGTTTTCACCCAGCAAGATTTAACTACGGTGCGCCAACCTCACGACGACCCTTTGGTGATTAAGTTGCAGATCGACTCCGCATTGGTTGGAAGGGTCCTGGTTGATGGTGGCAGCAGCGTCGATATCCTGTTCCTCACCACATTTGAGAATATGGGTTTAGATCAAAGCACACTCAGGCCGACCTGTCAGCCGTTGTTCGCTTTCGACAGCACGAGGGTCTACCCTTTGAGCGCTGTGACCCTGAATGTCTGCGCTGTTGAGAGATGCTTGGACGTGGATTTCGTCGTCATTGACTACCAGTCCTCCTTCAACGTCATGTATGGGGTCGCTTCCACCCTCCACCAGGTCTTAAGATATCTATTAAAGGATGATACGTAGACGATAGACATCAAGGGAGACCAGGCCTCCGCAAAGAAATGCTTTTCAGCCGCACTGAGGGGAGTCGACGCGGGTGCAAGCACCGCAATCAGGGAAGGATAGTAATCAAAGGACTGCCTACCAATGTATATGAAGCGAATCGAAGAGGAGTCTGACGGTCCGGAATCCACGATCGAGGAGCTGGTAGTGGTCCCTTTGAAAGAGGCAGAGCCGGCGAAAGTGGTTCTACTCGGGGACTTACTACCTGAGGAGCAAAAGAACAAAATGTTGGGATTCTTGAAGCGGAATGAGGATGTCTTCGCGTGGTCCCATGACGACTTGCCCGGGATAGACCCCGCACACACCTGCCAATGGCTGAACATAGATGACAATTTCCCGTCAGTCAGGCATAAGCCCCGAAGGTTCGCACCAGAGAAAAACAGGGCGATCAACAAGGAGGTAGAGAAGCTGTTGGAGAATGGTCTGATCAGGGAATGCGTGTACCCGCGTTGGGTTTCCAACCTGATAGTGGTGAAGAAGAAAAATGGCGATGACCGTATTTGCATAGACTTCACCAACCTGAACAAGGCCTGTCCGAAAGATAGCTTCCCCCTACCAAGAATCGACCAAATGGTAGATGCGACGGTGGGGTTCAGCAGAATGAGCTTTTTGGATGCCTATTTTGGGTACAACCAGATCCCCTTGTATGCAGAAGACCATATCCATACGGCTTTTATCACGGAGCGGGGTCTGTACTGCTACAGGCATATGCCGTTTGGCTTGAAGAACGCGGGGGCAACCTACCAAAAGTTCATGAATAAAATGTTCGCCGGACTATTAGGGAAGACTATGGAGGTCTATATTGACGATATGGTCGTGAAGAGCAGAGAAGATTCAGACCATCTGAGACACCTAGACGAATGTTTTTAGATTCTGAGGCAATATTGGATGCGTCTGAATCCCAAGAAATGTGCGTTTGGGGTGTCCTCCGGTCAATTCCTGGGACATATCGTGAGCAGGAGGGGTATTGAGGCAAACTCGGCCCAGCTGACCTCGATCGCAAATGTGCAGAAACCCTCGACCGTTCGGGAGGTCCAACGCTTGGCCAGAAAGATAGCCGCCCTCAGCCGATTCATCTCCAAGATGTCCGACTGGTGCAGCCCTTTCTTCCAATGCTTGAAGAAAAGCTCTACTGTCATCTGGGGGGAGGAACAGGACAGGATACTGACAGATCTCAAACTGTATTTGAGTCACCCACCTATCCTGACTTCCCAAGCAGAAGGGGAGCACCTGTACACCTATTTAGCGGTATCCGAAGTAGCAATCAGCACCGTATTGTTCATCGAGGAAGACGGAAAGCAGAAACCAGTGTTTTACATAAGCCGCATACTCCTGGATGCCGAGACACGATACAGTGTGGCAGAAAAACTGGTCCTTGCTCTGGTCAATGCTAAAAAGAAACTCCGGCAGTACTTTGAGGCACACTCGGTCACCGTGTATACGGATTTTCCTATCTGTCAAATTTTGGCCAAGCCAGACTTGTCGGGACGACTGACCAAATGGGCCATCGGGCTAGGAATATATGATATCGAGTGTCGGCCTAGAGCGGCGAAGAAAGGACAGGTCATGGCGGATTTTCTGGTAGAAATCGAATCCTTCGGCGAGCAGCATGACCCGTGTCAGATGTCTCAACTCTGCCCCTCTTCAGCAACCTGGACGTTTCACACCGACGGATCCACAAATGCCTCAGGGTCAGGTATCGGGATAGTCTTGCAGACCCCAACGGGTCTCAGAATTGAGAAGGCGTTGAGGCTCGGCTTCTAGGCGACTAACAATGAGGCAGAGTACGAAGAACTGCTGCAAGGCCTTGAGCTGGCACTGCACTTCGGAGTGGAGGACATCGTAGTAAAGACCGACTCGCAGTTGATCACAGGTCAGGTCAGGGGAGACTTCGAAGTAAAGGAACCGAAGTTGCACAGGTACTTCTCTAAGGTAATAGGGGCAAAAGCTCGTTTTGGCAGTTTTAATATCGAACCAATCCCCAGGGAGATGAACCAGAGGGCTAACGAGCTAGCTAAGAGTGCGTCAATTGAGGGTACGGCTGGAAGCATAGAAGTTCTCCTAGAAGGCGAGAGCATGAAAGACCCCTCGCAGACCCCTGCGCACCATGTGTTCGCAACCGGAACTGTTGACGAAGGGTGGATGAGACCCATCACCCAGTATTTGACATTGGAGAACCTACCCGCGGACCCCTAAGAAGCAAGGTCGGTCAGGTTGAAGGCGGCCAGATACACGATGGTGGGGGAACGATTATACAGAAGATCGACAATGGGACCGATGCTGCGGTGGATAGGTCCCGTCGAAGCTCCAAAGCTAATGGAAGAAATCCACGAGGGAGTATGAGGCAACTACTCTGGCAGACGCAGCCTCGCCCACAAGGCTCTAACGACTGGATACTTCTGGCCATACATGATGACAGAGGCGGCCCGATTTGTCAAGAAATGTGATAAGTGCCAGAGGTTCGCCCCAATGAAATGCCAGCCTGCGGAGGTACTTCATTCGAACATAACCCCTTGGTCGTTTACCAAATGGGGCCTGGACATCGTCGGAGAGCTCCCCAGAAGTCCAGAGGGAAGGAGGTATATCCTGTTGGCCACGGATTACTTCACCAAATGGATAGAAGCTGAAACCTACGCGACCGTTAGCAAGACAGACACGATTAATTTCATCTAGGAAGAACATAATCTGTCGGTTCGGGATTTCGAAGGAGATACACGTCGATCATGGCACGCAGTTCCAAAATGCTAAGGTCAAGGAGCTGTGCGAGCTGTATGATATAAGGCTCAGTTTCTCTTCCATGAACTTCCCTCAGGGGAACGGTTAAGCGGAGGCAACAAACAAAGCCATATTCCGCAACGTTAAAAAGAACTTGCAGGAGGCTAAAGGCAAGTGGTTAGAAGAGCTGCCGGCCGTTGTATGGGCTCATCGAACCAAGGAGCGGAGGTCGACTAGAAGAATGCCATTCGCCATGGTCTACGGATCAGAGGCAGTGATCCTGACTGAGGTCGGCCTCCTGACCCTCCGCTCCGAAGTGGTAAAAGATACCCCTTAAACGAGCTCCAGCTAAGTCGCAACACAGACCTCCTGGAGGAAACGAGAGACATGGCCCTGGTTTACCTGGCTTCATACCACCAGCAAGCTAGGTCCTACTATGCAAAAAATGTTAGTGCTCGACGATTCGATGCTGGGGATTGGGTCTTGAAAGTTAGAATAGGGAATTCCTCGCAACTGGACTGCAATTGGATCGGACCCTATGAAGTGATCAAAGCACTCGACAATGGTGCGTATATCCTGAAAGAGCTTAAGACCGAAAAAAACCTGCTGAACACGTGGAATGCTCAGCACTTGAAAAAATATCACGTGTAAAACACATGTATATTATGTAAGACCATGAGAATGCTTATATTATTGAAAAACTTAAATCCAAAATAGGTCAAGTTCCTTTTTTGCCGCATGGATTCATCTTTTGGATTGCTAT
>JXTB01000630.1:0-51895 GCA_002914805.1 Parasponia andersonii | reverse complement strand
ATAAATACTCATTTTTTAATATTTTTCACTTTTTGCCTTTTACTATGAAAAAAAGATGAATTTTAATTTGACAAAACAATGCCTATCCCTAGGTAAAATAATGGATTAGTGCATATATATATATATATATTATTTAATAAGGGCTAAAATTATATTTTTGGGGATTAGTCTGTATTTTTTTTAATGGAGACTTTGTATATAATTTAAGTTAAAAAATTATAAATATATGTAAATAATTAGGCTTTCTCAAAGAAAAATAAAATTGAGCGGAGCTCAAGTCTCTGTTAAAGTATTTTTTTAGCAACATAGACACTACTTCAGACTCCAATAGGTATATTTTTTTTAACCTATCTATATGTATTTGTTGCTCAATTAAATTTCATCACACTGTTTTTCATAGTAAAAAAGTAGAGAAAGAAAGAGAATCAAACAATGTGTATTTATTGTTATTATTATTTTGTCCAAATACTCATATTATTATAGTCATTTGATAATAACGATTAAGTAAAATATACTTATAGATAGATAAAAAAAAATATTGGATAACGATTAAATATATACATATATTTTCTTTTAATAAATAAATTGGACATCAATTCGGTAGTTTTTTTATTTTTTTTATATATCTAACTGTACGTATTATTTTGCTTAATTAAAACTCTTCACAATAAAAGATAAAGAAGTATACTAAATTTGACACATCATACTCAAATTTACATTAGCACGCCATTTTTTAGCACAATGCTAAAGGTGGCAGATCAGTTTAATGTTTTCCTTCAAAGAAAATTATTTAATATCCAAAACAAGAGATCAATTTGTTATTTTTATTTTTTTTTCACAAAAGAGAAGAATTTATATCCATGATCAAAATTCAACTTGATTGCTGGATATAAAGTATGAAAGTATAACCTGATTGATGGACTAAATGGAATATGGAAATCTAGTAACGAAGAAAAAAGTAACAAAAGATTGAAAAAAATAAAATTGAATTATGAAATCTATAATCCTTAAGGATGACATGTGCATTTCATTTCAACGTGACAGAAAGCAAAAATCTCTGCCACAAAATGCAAGAAAGAAAATTATTAAAAAAATTTAAATATTTGCCAATAAAAAATAAAAAATAAAAATAAAAAGAAAAAAAAGATTCAAGATTAGAAAATATTATCCAAGAAGGAAAAAAAAATCCAACTCAGGTGTTAACATTTTGGTAATTATATAATAAAATAATTAATTAAATGCTTAAACTTAATTACACTGAAATGTATATAACGGTCCTGTAATCCATCGATTTTGCTGAAAAAAAAAAAAAGAAAGCCAAAAAGGAAAAAAAAAATAGAACGACTTTTTTCTCATCAAAACCTTCTCAACCCCCCCTTCTCTGGGTAGGTGGTGTCTGTGCGTGTGCTTTCACACAGAGCGACCCGTACCCGCAACCGCACCCGTAACCGAACCCCTCTCTTTCTCTCTCCATTCTCTCTCCTCTTCGATTTCACCGCCGATTGCTCTCCGGCGTCTCCGCCTCCGTCTCCGGCTACTCGGGTCTGAAATTCCGTTTCTTGCCCCGCATTTCGGTATACTCTTCTCTTGCTCTACCACAAGTAAGTTCCACTTCTCTCTTTCTCTATATCTATATGTGTATTTATGAATATGCATATGTGTTTGTGTGTATGAAGGACATAAGATATGTTATATATAAACTCATAATTGTATCTTTCTTATATATAGGCGTATGCATGTGAATCAGATTGATATATAGATATAGTTATGGGGCACAAGAAGCGGAATCTTGCGGCGCGTCCCAAACAATCTCCGGCGGCTTCACCGACGGCGGCGACTAAGCAAGTCGTCGGCGGAGCCGCCACCGCTGATGGTCTCACTCCAGACGAAGTGGAGCCTTTCTTGAATCCTGAAACCCCTAATCGTCCTGTTTTTGAGACAAAGATCGATTCGCCCAAGTCGATTGAATCGGACGGTTCGTCTTTCTCCAACGTCAAGCTCGAATGCGAGCGAGCCCTTACGGCGCTAAGGCGCGGGAACCACACCAAGGCTCTGAGGCTGATGAAGGAGTTTGTTCAGCGTTATGAGAACTCGGCTTATTCGGCTCTTGTTTATAGAGTTCAAGGCACCGTATGCGTCAAGGTGGCCTCCCTTATCGATGACCAGAATGCCAAGAAACGGCATTTGAGGAGCGCAATTGAGTCGGCTTGTAAAGCAGTGGAATTGTCACCGAACTCCATCGAGTTCGGGCATTTCTACGCGAATTTGCTCTATGAGGTGGCCAATGAAGCGAAGGATTATGAGGAGACTGTGCGGGAATGTGAGCGAGCGCTGGCGATCGTGAACCCTGTCGATCCTGCGAAGGAGAGTTTACAGGATGAGACCCAGCAGAAGATATCAACTGTAGAAGCTCGAATTGGTCATGTACAGAATGAGCTGAGGCAGCTAATCCAGAAGTCTAATATTGGTTCGCTATCATCCTGGATGAAGAATTTGGGGAACGGGGAAGATAAGTTTCGGCTGATTCCAATTAGGAGGGTTGCTGAGGATCCAATGGAGGTGAGGTTGGTGCAAGCTAGGAGACCCAATGAGATTAAAAAGGCCACCAAGACGGAAGAAGAGCGGAGGAAGGAGATTGAAGTTAGAGTTGCTGCGGCTAGGCTGTTGCAGCAGAAGTCTGAGGTGCCCCTATTGGAAAATGAGGAAGAGAAGACTAATAAAGGATTGGATTCGACTCCAGTATCTGGTCAGCGACGGAAGTCTAGCAATTTGAGGAAAAATCGATCTTCTGCGGAAAACAGGGATCTTGTCCGGTCTTTTTGGAATTCCGTAAGTCCTGATAAGAAGAGAGACTTACGTAAGATTGGGGTTTCTGATCTTAAGTCCCATTTTGGTTTGTTGAAGGATGGTTTATCAAATGAAGTTTTATCAGAAGCATTGTCATTTGCCGAGACTCATAGTAGTAGGTCGTGGAAGTTCTGGGTTTGCTGCAGGTGTAACAACAGATTTGCGGATTCAGAGTCTCACATGCACCACGTTGAGAAGGAGCACATGGGAAGCCTCTTGCCTAAATTGCAGTCAGTTATGCCTCAAATTGTTGATGATGAATGGATTGAGATGCTTCTTAATTGTTCTTGGAATCCACTGGATGTGTCGGCTGCAGTTAAAATGCTCAGAGATCAAACAAAATGTGAAGATTCTGAATTTGTCGAGGATTTCAGCTTGGGGAATCATAGGAATGATTGTGATGGCTGCTTTCCGGATGCACAGGATTCTTCGCATGACAAGGGAACTGGAGGGGCTAGTCATAGTGACTGTACCATTGAGAGCTCTAACCATGACAAACTTCCCAAGATAGAGCCTAGAGAACGTTGTGAGAGCAATGGATCTATGTCATATTCTTCTCTTGCTGATAGCTGGCCTGTGTCTGATGACTCTGAGTGCGCAAAGCTTCTTGAAAAAATACATGATGCATTTGATGTGTTAATCAGGCATAAATGTCTTGCATCAAGCCATCTTGACAGGGTGTTACAAATGACAAAGAATGAGCTACAGAGTAATACCTTAGGATGCCAGCTTCTTAACCATGGTGTGGAGCAAACCCCTATGTGCATTTGCTTTTTGGGAGCCTCCCAGCTTCAGAAAATCCTCAAATTCTTGCAGGATCTATCCCATTCTTGTGGTTTAGGTAGATATTCTGAAAACAGTAGTAATATCATAGATGGCACAGATAATGGTAGCCAAAGTCTGGAGATTAAGGAGCAGATTGTTCTCAGTGGAGATGCATCATTCCTACTTCTTGATGAATGCTTATTATCAGCTGAATCCACTCATATTAGCCCTCATCATGGTGCCCCAGACAAGGCTGCAGCTGCAGTTTCGGAGGTAGTCAGGAATGCCAATGGGGTTTTAAATGATTCCAGTGCCATGTTGTCCTGGATATTTGCAGGTCCAACTAGTGGAGAAGAGTTAGCTTCATGGATGCGTGTAAAAGAAGAGAAAGCAAGTGAAGGAGTGGAAATACTCCAGATGCTTGAGAAGGAATTTTACCAGCTACAGAGCTTTTGTGAGCGAAAATGTGAACAGTTAAGCTACGAAGAAGCATTACAAGCAGTAGAAGATCTCTGTGTTGAAGGAGGTAAGAAGAGGGAAGATTCTGGAGAATTCTTTTATCTGAGTTTTGACTCTATTCTGAAGCGACGGAGAGAAGAGCTTCTTGAGAGTAGTGACAATGATATGTACCTCAGCAGCAGTCGGTTTGAGTTGGAAGCTATATCAAACGTTGTAAAACAAGTAGAAAATCTGAGTGCGAATCAATTTGGTTATGAGGGAACATATGGTGGTTTGACTTCTCAGTTGTGTGATTTGGAATCTGGTGAAGACGATCATTGGAGAACTAAGGACTATTTGCGCCAAGTTGACACTTGTATAGAAGTTGCAATCCAAAGACTGAAAGATCAGTTATATGTTGAGGTCAGTGTTTTTCAATTTTTAAATGTTTTCATTTGTTGAGAAAAGACACTGATCATTTCTTTTAGTTGGTTTGTCATGCAGCTTTGCAAAATTGATGCAAGGATACTGCGAAATGTTACTGGGATGCAGCAGTTGGAACTTAAGCTCTTGCCTGTTACTGCCCTTGATTATCAGTCAATATTGTTGCCTCTTGTGAAGTCATATCTGAGAGTTTGTATTGAATGAGTTGAGATTTGGCCATTCTGTTTCAGCATTTCTTTCTTGACTGTATCTTTGCTTTTGTTATTCTCTTTTTACAGGCACATTTGGAGGATTTGGCAGAGAAAGATGCTACAGAAAAGTCTGATGCTGCAAGAGAAGCATTTTTAGCAGAACTGGCACTCGACTCTAAGAAGGTTGTCAGGGGAGGAACTGATAGTTCAAGACATTCTCAGGAGAAAACAAAGGATAAGAAAAAGACCAAGGAATATAGGAAAACGAAAGATTCAAAGGTTTTAATTGTTTGGTGTGGTTTTTATGTCTTTTAGGTGGTGGTTGTAAACATGCATGTACAAAAAGAATGCCAATTAGTTTCAAGCCAAAAAAAAAAGCATGTAAATAAGACCGATGAGCAGTATATGTCTAATTTTCTTACTTCCACAGGTTACTGGTGTTTCTGAGTCGCTGATGCATTATGACGAGATTGATGACCCAGCGTATGTCGGTTTCTCTCTCTGTCTAAATTTGCACTAGTGCTGTCCTTAATTGCTGTCTATGCATTATGACATTATGTACTGGTCTTTCTCTTATGAATGAATGTTTATTTGAAATTTAATGTACGTATATTGTCTCTTGCTGCAGTTCCTTACCAGTTGCATATGATGGCGATCATCAAGATTCTGAGATTGTTGTTTCTGTGAATGGTGATGACTTGAAACAACAGGAAGAGGAACTGAAACGAAGAATTGAACTTGAAGCAGAGGAAAGAAAGCTTGAAGAAACTTTGGAGTTTCAAAGACGAATGGAGAATGAGGCTAAACAGAAGCTCCTTGCCGAGCAACATAAAAAAGCTGCTCAAACGTATCATGAGATGGTGGCTGAGGGGATGCTTAATGCGAACTTGGAGTTCGGTTCTGTTGATTTAGTTGGACATGAGCAGTTTAAACCTTCTATGCAGGTAAACATTATTTGTTTGTGACTTTTCTTTTTTATTAATTTTCTTTCCGATTACTGTTTTCTATTTAGAGCCAGATATTGAATTTGATGTTGGAGATTATTTGATTCTGTGTTGTCTAATTTAGAAGCAATGTACTTTTAAAGAGGATCTTGGAGTCCTGAAAATTCTAATGAATTTGCACTTTACAGGAGCATTTGGCAAACGACTTAGATGTCTTTCCCATTGACACTCCTAATTATTCTGCACCATCTTTCAAATATTCTACTGCTTCTTGTACGCAAACGGGTAGAGAGGATGAGACTAAAATAGTACAAAGTGGGTAATTATTTTGGTTCTTTATATGCAAGGTGGGATATACATTAGAATTGTGTTAATTTCTCTCTTTTATTGAGCAGCCCTTCCTAATGAAGGGATTTCAGAGGATGGTTATTTGCCTTCTGAACGGCGGGCAGGAAAAAGAGGTAGACGGCAAAAGAATTCTGTCAAAGGTCCTGACGGAAAGCATCAATTTTTGTCATCCCCAAGGGGAGGTGTTGAAGTTGGGAGTTCACATCCTGATGTCCAAAGTGACAGCAGTAAGTTTTAGAAATAATTGGCTTTGTACCTCTTTTTTTTTTTTTTTTTTTCCGTTTAACTACGAGAATATAAATGTTGTCCTACAAGTAGTAAACATTTTTAACTGTGTTCATATTCCAGTTGCTATTTCTGTCAGACCTCATTGTTTGGTTACATGTTCACGTAGTTGCCCTGCCATATACTTTTCAGAATCAGTATTTCCATTTTGTTTGGAAGTCAGTAGAAAAGAAAAACACTGGTTATTCATCATGGTTACATGTAATGGTCACAGAATGATTGCTGTGTGTTTTTTGGATTCTTTCTTTTCAAAGCCATTTCCTGTACTGTCTCATTCAGCAAAAGCATGCATTTTGCTGTGAGACAAATAAAACTGTTATTTCGTAATGTAAATCAGTTTATTCTGCTTCTGGAGATGATGGGGAAAAAACATTAAGACAGCTACAAGCAGAAGAAGATGATGAAGAAAAGTTCCAAGCTGACCTTAAAAAGGCCGTGCGCCAAAGCCTTGGTAAAGCTTCTCTTACATAATTTTGTTAACTTTTTATTATTTTGTAAGTTCTATGTTGTTGAAGCTGTCATCTGAAAATGGACTTAAGTCCACTCAAAAAAAGAAAGGACTTCAAGAGAATGAGAATAATAACTTATGATTGGACAATGCAATGTTGTTCTATGAAGGTAATTTGTTAATTGTATAAGATTGCTTGTTTGAGAATTTTGTCAGATAGGGCCCTTATGCACTTCCTGATGGTTTTGAAGTTGTGAATTGTTACCCTTGGGAATTCCAGGATTTGACCATGAATAATCAAAATTTTAAGAGATTATAAGATTTGTGATCGAGTTTTTATTGTAATGTAAGAAGAGTTTCGTGTTACTGACATGCAAATGGTTTTTCAGTCTTATAAATTTTGAGTACTTGGTCAACAGTTCATTAAATTTTCTTGGGCACTTCTTTTGGATTTGTTATTTTCTTTTTTCCTCCATCAAATAAAGTCTTCTTTGAAATTCGACATTTTTAGGGTTCTTATATCTGGTTTCTAGCCTCACATTTCTGAAATAGCTCCAATATAGATAATTCCACAATTCTTTCTAGAGTTAATGTTGTTCACTTGGTGCATGAACTTAGTACAAGAATTTCAGGTACTTCTTAAATGTTTTTTCACGGAGGAATACTTGTTTATCTCATGTTACTCGCTGAATAGAAGTGTCAATACTATTTGATATATCCACAACGACCAAAAGAACTTGCTTGTTTTTGGCAGCAGTAACCTTTTAGGGTTTTCACGAGTGTGAATAATCAAGTGGTTGGACAACATCCATCCAATGATAAACAAATATGAGTTTGTTTTGAATATGAGCCTGCTTAGAGGGTTTTGGGGATTTTTGGAATACCAAAAATAAACAAATATAAGAATTTTTGTTTTGGTTTTTGATCTCACAGAAAGACATGAAATGGTACACTGACTGGTTCATGCACTTGTCGATATATGTGGGACTCTTTCCTAACCAGGTTGAAACAACATGATCAAGGTGCCTTATGGATTTTTTCTGGTTCACTAATCAGAAAGGCACAATAACAACTAATTTTATTGCCACTTGACCAGAGCTCCCAACCGAGGCTTGATCTTGTCAAATTGTATCACTTTTCACTGATTAACAGATTTGCCAGTGGCCTAGGCTCAGAGCACTTGTCTCCTTTTATATATTAGTTTATGGTAGTAGTGTACTGCTTAACATTGTTCTTGTGCTGTTTCACAGACACATTTGAAGCACATAAAAAGTTGCCCTCTGTTTCAAGTTTGAAGACACCGCAAAGGGTTTCTGGAGAAGTAGATAGGAGTGGTGTACCCAATGATGTCCAAGTGGACAATACAAACGAAGGTGATGTGTTTGGTACAGGATTAAAGAATGAAGTTGGTGAATACAATTGCTTTCTGAATGTTATTATACAGGTGGGTTTCCTACGATGAGTTAGTTGTCAAATGTATGATCCTAGTGCACCTTCATATTTGTGAGCATCTCGACATTTTGCCTTTTATTTTGTGTACTCAGTCATTATGGCACATTAGACGGTTTCGAGATGAATTCCTACGGAGATCAACATCAGAACATGTTCATGTGGGAGATCCTTGTGTTGTCTGTGCATTATATGAAATATTTTCTGCCTTGAGCATTGCATCTACAGATACACAAAACGAAGCAGTTGCCCCTACTTCTTTGAGAATAGCTTTGAGCAACCTGTATCCAGATAGTAATTTTTTCCAGGAGGTAACCTCTCTTGTTTAATTTATAGTATAGTTATTTTGATTATTGGCTCATGAGTCGTGAAATAATTTGCATTTGATAAGTTGTGATTGAGATAAATTGCAATTGCAGGCTCAAATGAATGATGCTTCTGAAGTATTAGAAGTGATATTTGACTGCCTTCACCGGTCATTTACTTCTGATTCACGTAATTCTGAACCAGAATCAGTAGCAAGCAGCTACATTGGGTCTTGGGATTGTGCAAATAGTGCTTGTATCGTGCATTCCATTTTTGGAATGGACATTTTTGAACGTATGAATTGCTACAACTGTGGACTGGAGTCGAAGAATCTCAAGTACACTACCTTCTTTCACAATATAAATGCTAGTGCTCTCCGGACAATGAAGGTATGTCTTTTTCCGGCATAGTTGGGAAATTACTGGTGTCTGATATGTTGGCTGATTCCTCAAATCTCACTATTTCTTTGCTATTCAGGCCTCATTGGCTAAGAGCTCCTTCGGTGAGCTTTTAAATCTTGTTGAGATGATTCATCAGTTGTCTTGTGATCCTGAGGCTGGAGGCTGTGGGATGCTTAACTGCATCCACCATATTCTCTCATCTCCACCTCATGTTTTCACTATGGGTAGGTTCTAAAGTACTTGAGTTAACATCACTTTATTATTGGAGCAAGAAAAAACCCGGATTGTTAACTTGAAATATACTTGGTTTTGCAGTTCTGGGTTGGCAGAATACTTGTGAGAGTATTGATGATATAACAGCAACATTAGCAGCTCTTAATACTGAGATAGACATCAGTGTTCTATATCGTGGTCTAGATTCAAAGAACACACATAGCTTGGTTTCTGTGGTATGTATATTTGGATAAATCTCAAAAGTCTTATGTGGTTATTTATGCTTCATTATTCTGCAAAATTTCATGTTTAAAAAGTAGAAATCTTCAGTTTGGAAAAAGAGTTCACAAAAAGAAATGTCCTTTTTTTGGACCCTTAACCATCTTCCCCTTTTCCTCCTGGAAACAAGAGAATGGTGTCATTTATATAATATACATATATATAAATCTGGACTCCCAGTGTGGAGAAAGATTTGGAACAACTTTCATCTCAGTTTCTCTCTAATTAGAATATATAGCGGCTTCTTGTTTATTTTTGCATATCTTGTGATGTGTCATTCTGAATTTGGTTCAGTAAATGCTCACTTTTGGATTCTGTTTCTAACTAATTTGCATTATGTGATGTATATATATTTCACTTTAGGTTTGTTATTATGGGCAACACTATCATTGCTTTGCATATAGTCATGACCATGGACGCTGGATTATGTATGATGACCAAACTGTCAAGGTAAATTCATTTTCAGCCTAGTACATGGCAACTTACTGACCATCTGTCCCTGTCTCACAATTTCTGCTTCAATTCTAGGTAATTGGTAGCTGGGGTGATGTTCTTACCTTGTGTGAAAGAGGGCATTTACAACCTCAAGTCCTTCTCTTTGAAGCTGTAAACTAAATTTTTTTAAAGCTCGTTGCATTTTCTTTTTCCTGCGGCATTGAGCACTCAGGTTGTACATGTCATTGCATCTGTTTGAAGTGAAGAAATCCTGCTTACACCAATTTTGAGACGGTAATACTTGCAAAGTTGGTTCCGGATTAAGATGAAAATGTTTGAATAGAAAGTCAAGAGTTATGATATAGCCGAAGTTTTTTGTTGGAGCAACTGATCCCCAGGGAAGAATCATGGCTCGATGTTTTTCTTCCATTTCAGACAAAAGAAGAGCCTTTTATGCATGTGGTACTGGCAGCAGCTGTTATTTCAGCTTGCATAATTGGTAAAAGGGTCCCTCAAATTTTACGTTTTGTTTCTTGGACATCACAATAAGAGGTTTTATTGATGGAGGCTAAGTAGAAGAANTAAAAGCCCCCTTCCCCGAAAATTTTTGAAAAAGGTTTTGTATAGATCACAGTATGGCCTTATTGAGTATTCAACTGTAGCGCGTACAGTGATTACATCATTTTGTCATTTTGATCGCTTGATGCCAAATCGGGTATTATCGAAAAAGAAAATGCTAAGCTACTGAAAATTTTTGTTCCTAATGTCATAATTTTTGTATTCAATTTATCTCATGCATTGTTGTGGAATGCAAATGTATGCAGGTATTGGTTACAGTTTTGATTTTTATTACTATTATTGCTATTAGGGTTGGAAGTATTAAGACTTTTATGGAGATTCAGATTACCAGTTACAGTTGCACATATTTTTCTTCTGCAATTTAGGGTATTTAATGTAGCTTTAGTCGTAGATCCGGTACAAAGCATATAAACAGGTATAGAAGTAAGAACTTATTGCATTACCACCGAGGTACAAGAAATGTGCTCTCATTTTGTGCACTTTAATAGTCTTATTTGTCTCTCTTCCTATGTGCGTGTATGTGTGTGTGTGTGTGTGTGTATATATATATATATATGTGGAACTTTTTTTTGTGTACATAAATTCTATTTTTTTTCCCCCTTTGAAATTCATTAGCGTTTAACGATTCATTCGATGTTTTATAGGAAAATTTGGGTCGAGTATTCCGAACCAATTGATTTTAGAGGTATTAACCAGCTTGAGAGATTCTAAGCCAGTTAATAGGAGCTCTACAAATGTGTCTATGTGGAACTCACGTGGAGTGGTAGGATACTTGACGATGAGTGATTTCTATTCTCATGTTCTTGTTTTTTTTTTTTTTTTTTGGTATTTATTTATATTATGATTATCAATCAAAATGAAAAAGATTTGATAAAGAGTATCAGTAATGGACCGTTCTAGAATATGGTTTAAACGTTTTTATTACTAGTGTGATAATTCTTGTACAACAATCAGTAAGATGTCGAGAAGTGGTGCTCACATCACCTAACCACGATATAGAAAGGCCAGTGAATTGTTGGGTTCATCAAAAGTTCACCTATAGCCTGAAATCCACCTTCAGCCCTCTTTTGTTTCTCTCACGCTTACTTAATATGAATGGTATCGTAGACGTACTCCATATGGAATTTCAAATTATTATTAATATACAAGTGGCAAGTAGAATACACGACTCTTTTTCAATAATATGTTGCTGATGATGTAACATATTGAAGCTTATATCTGTTTTAGATTATCTCCAAGTCTTATTTATGTCTTTATAGGTAAAGATGTTCTATGCATCACTATCTTTGGGATCACACAGGAGAAAACTCGATCTTGTGCTTAACTTCTGCCCCAAAACTTTTTAAGATTTTAAACATAGAAAACATATATATAGCAGTACAATATGGAAATGTTCCACAGGCCTTGACGTTGTCTAGCTAGTCTATGGGCCAGTTTGGTTTAACTTTTTAACAAAGTAAAAATATTTTTTGACTAACCTATGAGCCAAAAATATTTGGTAAAAACTTAATCGGATTATTTAATAATTTTTGACAAAACTACAATCAAAAGTCAAAGTTAGAGCTAGCTTTAGTTTTTGGATTATACATTAATCTACGTTATTTTTTAATGAATAAATCATAATGGATAAAATATTCTAACTTAAATGTAAAAATGATACATATTTAATTTAATTTATTTTCATATCATTTTTTTAAAAAAATATTAATATATTTAAATCATAATTGACTAAAATACTCTTCATATTAATTTTTTTGAAATAACCAAATTAATTCTTTATTGAAATTTTAAATTCAAGTGAAAATAAAGTAAATTAAAATAAAATAAATTTAATTGAGTGACTAATTTAATTGAGTTTATTTTTATATTAATTTTTTTTAAAAAAAGTATTAATATCTTTCGTATCTACAAATATGTATTATTGTAAAAAAATATTAACGAGCTGCATAATTGTATAATGATGTTTATTTTGAATTTTATGTATGTGAGATATGTATGCAATATAACGAATACATATGTACTTATACATTTATTAGTTTTGTAAGGTTAAAAAGTATGTGATAATAGTTCTCCCACTCTATTCCCTTTTCGTTTTACATGACTTCCCACTACGAGAGAAACTTCTGCAAAAACACAAGCTAGGTAGTCACTTATACTACTGTGATTTTTCTATAAAGCTGCATAAAGCATGGAAACACAATATAACGTTGTGGGTGGTCGTAAATTATATGGAAAAAAAAATGATCATTGATCGTTTGTAAAATTTGCCTTTTAATGTTACTCGCTGTTGGCTAGCGTTATACTCAGTAGAGTACTAAAAATTAGCTATAAGCCTTCTAATAATCAAGATCCGCATTTTCAGTACTATGCATATAAAATGTACGTTATACTGATTATGCAGTATTAATAATTTAAGAATTTATCAAATTTATTTAGCAAAAAGACTCAAGAATAAATAGTTTCGTATCCGTGTATCCCAACTCCAATTTGTAAGCAAATTAAGCTGACAACTATTGGCTGATGAAATTTAATGAAGGCATATGGATAGAGACACGATCGGAAACAAGGCATTTGACAAAAACTAGAAGCTATAAAATAAATATAAGAAAATAGTTGCTTCGTATATGATTTATGATGTGTGCATATATCTACACTGATCTTATAGCAATACCACTTTACATATGAACAAACAAGGCCTTAGACTTGGCAGACTATCGTTTTCGTTGAAAATGAGATGTTTAACTAGAGAATTAGATGACAACCATTTGAAAAATGGGTATTCAAGCGAGCTAGGCTTGACTATCAGAGCTAGTACTACGTGAAGCTTATTAGTTTCTTCTCTACGGTGAAAAATCGATACAAAACCCTTTTTCAACAAATCAACTTATTCTAATGAAAATTTTCCTTGTACGTATGTTGTTCAATTCAAAAGTAGAAATTAAAGTCGGGGCCAATGTATGCGGCCATAAGCTTTTAAGCTGATGACCAATATAATAATATGCATGTGTCTACAGATCTTCTATGAAGCAAACAATGCCTTAAATGTGGGTTAGTTAATACTTAATTCCAAGTCAAAAATAATAGTAACAATAATATAAGGCCTTAAATTTGCTTTACATGAACCTAAAAATTATCTATATGACCTTCAAAAAAAAAAAATTATCTGTATGGTCCATGTGTAGATGCATATAATTGTAAATATTACAACACAGCGACAGCCCACACAGAATTGATTTCTTATATTATATTACAATAATGACCTGGTCAATATTTTATATATGAAAGAAAAGTATTAAACCCTAGAGCTAGCTAGTTTGACGACATATGTAAATGTGTATCATGTTTAATATGAACCTTTTGTTTAGTGTGGAAATAATAGTACTATGAAGGCATTAAAGATATTCGTTTTTCTCACTCAGTACGCAAGCGGCTTCAGAAAAATATGGTGACACACTGTTTCATGAAAATGGTATGCGATTTATTACATGTCGAGAAGATGTTTCCTCTCTTTCAATAGAAACTGAACAAAACTACTGTTAAAAAACGAAACTCCAACAACACTCCAAAATATGCTTCATTTCATGGATATCTGAGAATTAGAGAGCGCTAGAGAGATCTAGCTAGCACCATATTTCAAGTTACAACACACAAAATAAACTTTAGAAGTAAAAACAATAATTAATTAATGCACGAGTACTAGCTAGCTAGCTATATCACATCCCAATCTTTTTGTGCAATCATCTATATATGTAGATGAGAAGAACATCCATCACTAAATACTAAAATTATAAATCGAACATAATGATAATAAAGAAACAAATCTAGTTTACCTTTAAGGGAGAAACGAAATTATCCCATGTACCAAAATTTTCCAAAACAAAAAAAAAAATTGAAAAAAATAGAAATTAAAAGGATAATATGATTGATTTGCTAATTGATCTAGCAAATGATCGGACCGAGACGCTTGATTCCCCGTGAATAATGGAAAGATAGATCGTTGTTCTCTAGCTATAAACACCATAAAGCGGGTAGCTAGCTAGGGTTTTTGATCAACTATCTCTTCTTTTCTTCTTCTTCTTTCTCCTCTTATCTTTAGGTGATGAGCATTGAAGGTGGTTATGAATGGGTTGGGGGATGATGATAATGATCATCATGATGATCATAAAGCAAAGCTTGGGAGTGATGAAGGGTGTAGTAGTAATGATGGTGTGAGAGATTATTAGTCAGATAGAGAGAAGAAAGAGCGTGAATAAGGAGGGGGCCATGATGATTGCTGTTGGCTATGCTGCCTTCAAAACTAATAGCTTTGGAGGAAAATCCAAGGTTGAGAGAGAGAGAGAGATCTCTTTCTTTCTCTCTCTGGTTAGAGAGAATTATCATAAAACATGGGTCCTATATCTTTTTCATATATATATATATATCTAGCTCCTGATAATTTACTTTTTTATTTGATTAATAAAAATTTATTATACATATTATTTTATTATAAAAAATAAAATAATATATTATATATTATATATTTTATATCATCTAGCTATATAGCTACCNAAAATTAAAAAAAAATAACAAATAAATGAATTAAAAAAAGGAAAAAAAACATTAAAAAAATTTAAAAAAAAAAAAAAAAAAAAAAAATCTTAGGATGTTTTTTTTTTTTTTTTTTTTTCTTCCCAATATTGAGTAGAGTAAAAGGCTGTTTGTGACCGTATATGTATGGAGTTTATAAAATAATCGTTAAGCTTTATTGGGTTTAGTTAAAGATGTAAGTTGTCTTCAGGCCACAAACATATAATATATGCAGAAACATATAATATATGTTTAATATAGCATGTATGCATAATAAGAAAATGAAGAATCACAGAGGAATCATTGAACTCGGGGATGACTGAAGACAGAGGGGAGAGGGAATCGATGTGTGTGTGTGTGTGTGTGAGAGAGAGAGTGAGATGTTATACTTTGAAGCCATGGAGGGAGAAATGTGTGGCCTTGTGAGGATAATGTGGCTGGCCTGCAAAAGCACTTTGGCCAGATCGAAGAGGAGACAAATATTTTAACTTACTCTTCTTGAAATGTACGATAATTATCTCTGTAAAAAAAGAAAAAAAAATACAGAAAAGCAAATTCCTTCTATCTTTATATGAATAAGTAATTTATTAATTTTTACTTTATCTATGGTCTTTGAGACATGGACAATAAGATTCCCAAATGAGCATATTCTGAATGAGTCACTCCCTCTGCGTCTACTTGGTCTGATCATCTTGAGCCTCAAAGTACTAATATATACTGATCAAACCAAACCGATAAATTTGAAACATCTTTTCCACCCTTTCTTTTTGTTCCATTTTATCACTTTTTTTACTTTCCCCCCATTAGGTATCTCAAAGACACTCTTTTCAAAAACATTATACGTCTATATGTCTATATACTCTTTTTCTTTTTTCTTTTTGCTAATAATGTGAATATATATATATGGGCACTATACATGTCTCCTTAATTATATGATGCGTAATGATTTAGTCACATACTCAATTAAGACCCAAAGAGGACTATACCTTACAAAAGCACTTAAATAATCTTTCCATGTAATTATATGGCTATAGTTTATCAAAAAGGGTTAGAGATATACTCGTAATGGCTTTAGAAAAACAAAAATGTGATGGTCTATTTATGGCACAAGGACAAATTAAAGAAAAAAAAATCACTTCTAAAAATTTTGACAGCCAGAACACGCCATAAAAATGAATGAGGCACACTTTGTAATATGGATGACAAACTTAGAGCTTTTAAATCACCCTTTTAAGCCCTTTGTCCAATGACTTTTTTGTTTGACCTCTGATAAAGTCTCACACATGAACCAGCCTTTTGTTCCACTTTTTTCTCCTTTATTAAGTGCTGTAACCCAAACAATTTTTTGGATTTTTTTTATGGTAAAGTAGAACTTCTACAAAGGAGCATATATATATATATATATATCTATATATATTTTAAAAAAGGGGGGAAAAAAAAGCTATGGCTAGCTGAGATTCAAATCTTTTTAGCACCAAACAAATTTCAAACCCACAAAGATAAAAAGTTCACAGTGTTTTATTTATGTCTTTTGTTTTTGTTTGAATCTTTGTTAGATCATTAGACAAAGTAATATTTCATATTCATCCAAAAAGGACTTGGATCTACCCAAATTTACAATTTTCCATCAGAGAACAAGCATAGAACCTTGTCCACTAAACCAAAAGATAAAAACCAATTTCATAAGCTAATACTAAACAGCTAATAACAACGTTATTGCTACTATTGAAAAATTGAGGGCCCACTAGCTGTCACAACTCACAATTATATCATGCAATGTTCCACAAGAATATTTTCTCATGCGGTTGGGGTAGATAAATTGTCAAGATTGAGGGACCTATGTGACTCAACAGGAAAAAAGAAAGTGCCTTTCTTTCACTGTGGCCCGTTTGGTTCTGAAAATCCAGATACCATCATTGCATTAAGAAAGTGGGTTGACACTATTCTTTTTGGAAAGTATATTGTTTAAACATGGCAAAAAGTGATTTGCAGGTCTATACAGTGCCTAAAAACCAAGGCTGTCGTCTGTCTAGGCCAGCTTTTCGTGCAGGTGAGATTGGGCCAAACCATACCAAGGTTAAGCCCAAATAGTATGGACCACTAAGGTACTTGAGCCATGCCCAATTGAACAAATTTGGGAAATTCACATAAATAGTAGTAGTTTGACTAAAATAACTCTTTTAGGAGTATTATAAAAAATAACTTTTCTAGTAGTATTTTAGTATTTTATGACCATGTATAATAGAGTATGGCACAATTTGTGATCATTGATTAGTCTTAAAAAATTCATAATCTTATAGTCACAAAATGCATGACTACTCATCACACAATTTGTGACTCTACTAGAAATGTTAATTTGAAAAAAACTACTAAAAAAGTCATCTTGTGCCAAATTATTAAATTAGTATTATTTAGTTCAATTTCCCAACAAATCTGGCTTATGTGCTCAATCTAAAGTTGGGAAATGGACCTAATGACTTTTTAAAAACTTTTTTCTTGAATCACCTTTTTAGAACTAGTCATAAAAGTGTTGACTTTTTTTTTGTAATGGTTGCTTTTTTCTTCTCTTGCTAAATGGCCGTTCATTATATTTATGTATATCAATATTAATGTTAGTAATATCAATACATCAATTTTACGTAGTATATCAGTTTTTATATTAAATATATCAGCTTTTTTGTATTGAGTATGTTTGATGTACTGCCAATTTGTTATTAAAACTGATATGTCTGATGATTTTGATATAGTGTTTGAAAATGAGATATTTACGTAAAAGAGGGCCACAATTTGAGAGAAAAGTACATAAATAACTGTTTTTTAAGTATATTTTCATAAAGACATGTTTTATGTTTCTATTTCACTAATACCGTCTTTATACTCTTTTTGAAGAAATGTATACCCAATGTTATACATAAAATTTCATATACATTTCAAAATATATACCATATGCATTGACATTGTAAATGTAAACTACACATATTTTACACATAAAATATATACCCAAATAATAGATATTTTTGATACAAAATGGGTATTGGTGAAAGATAAGGTACAAAAATGAGTACTCGGTGTAAATTTCTCAAATTTCAGCTATTTTACTCGAAGCCCCCAAAAAAGTTATTACGCCCAAATTACTTATAGGCAGATTGAAATGCCCATTAAGCCCATTGTGGCTTTCTCCAAAGTCCAAATCATTCTGACCATTAAAAGTGAAGAAAATAATAATAATAAAAAAATGAATAAATAATACTTGTTATACTAGGAGAGCGACAAATAGCGCGCCAAAATGTTGGTTAGGCAGAGCGTAGGAGTGCCGTTTTCTTTTGGGACTTTCTTCAAACACCTTCCGGCACTGAAGCGGACGACGATTTTCCCGTACAGAATCAGCCGAAGAGCCCTGTCTACCACCAGAATTCTCAACTCTTCATACTTCGAAACCCTATATCCCAGCCAGAGGGATCAAATCCACCTCTACGTGGATGTTCTTCTCCAATGGAACCAGGTTCCTCTCTTTTCTCTTTACTCTCTGTCATTTACTACATTTGACTTTCTGTTTGGCTGCCGAGAAAATGGTCCAGAAATCTGGAAAAAAAAAAAAAAGAAAAGAAAAACTCGAAACGTGAATTGGGTAAGGGACCAATATGGGTTTTGATGTTTATGAGTTCATGGAATGGAATTGCAGAAAATGAATTTGACTGCCATTAAAGAGGTCAACGAAGTCATGGAAAGGCATGTGGAGGACTCGCTTGCAGTCATACCCCCCATAAGAAACTCTTACCTCTCTCACTGTAGCTCTTCATGCAATAACCTTAACCTTGTTGATGTTGGGAGTGGTGCCGGTCTTCCTGGAATAGTTTTCGCCATTGCTTGCCCTGGTAACCCTGATTCATATTATCTCAATAAATGTTTTGGCCAAGTTCTGTGCGTTTTTTCTTAAGTGAAAGTAATGATATCTTGTCTTATGTGTTTTTGGAGGGTAGGTTGGGAAGTTACCCTTATGGAGTCTATGAAAAAGCGTTGTGTTTTCTTGGAGCATGTGATTGGCCATATTGGTTTACCAAATGTTCAAGTTGTGAGAGGAAGAGCCGAGGTACAGTTTTGAAGTCTTATTATGTGGTTCTTGATTGTTTTACAGCGTAAACTCATGTTTTCTATGCTTCAATATGAAATTAACTTCCACCCAAAGTGTTGTCTTTTTTTACATTTTGATCTCTACGTGTATATCTGGAGTGGAAAGAGTGTTGTGAAATGTCATTTCAATAGAATCAAACGAAACTAATCCCCCAAATTGAGTTTATTTTTTGTTTTACACACTAGAAAATATAGCATCAACATGCATGTACTTTTAGATTATCTTTGGAACTTCTGGATTAAGATATTCTCACCAGTTACTTCAAATATTGGCATGAATATTTTAAACTTTGTTATAGGACAGAATTTGGGGCAGAATCAATGTTTCAGAGAGCAATTTGATGTAGCAGTTGCCAGAGCAGTTGCTGAAATGAGAATCTTAGGTGAGCATAATACTCTGTTTTGATGGTTCGCACAGTGTACTTTTACAAGACTTAAATTTGGTTCTTTACTTTATGATGGTCAGCCGAATACTGTCTTCCTCTTGTTCGTGTTGGTGGTTTATTTGTGGCTGCGAAGGGCCATGATCCTGAGGTGTGTTTGGTTTTCTACGGTCTAACCGCAGCAAGGTTTTTTCACATTTTCAAATGACTGAGTTCTTATATGCTCCATTGAATAGATGGAAGTTACCAATGCAGAAAGAGCTATTGAAACAATGGGTGCTTCCATATTGCAAGTATGCTCTGGTATGTTTCTTTGTGTGGAATGATATTAAGACTAGCTACGCTGTTTCTTTACAATAAATTAACCTTCATTTTCACAGAATTTTTTCTTTTTTAAATCTTGTTTTTCAAGCAAAAGTGCGAGACCTTTTGTTCCCTGAACAGCTATAAATTAAACAGCACGACATGCTGCTCAATTATCAGATTGTACAACTAATTGGTAACTTCTTATTAATTGATAAGAATTATTCACTTTAATTGTGTAAGATCATGCAATGCTAAGAGTTCTGAATCGATGTCATTTGCATCTTTCTCAGGCAGAAATTCATATTATGGTCAAATATTCAACCGTGTAGGCGGTTGACATGGTTTGCAGCATTTTTGTTTGTTTTAGCTTTCTGGTAGGAATGGGAATGTTTGGCATGCTCTTATGTGTGATGTTAATGTCATTCGTGCATGATAACCTCTTGACTTTATGTGAAATTCTCCTAAATTATAAGATGTGAGCTCTTTCTTTTTCTTTTTTTTTTTTTTTTTACTTTTTTTTTGGTTTTGGATAAAATATGAGCTCTAAAATGCTTGAAATATTGCTAAAATTACAGATTACTATCCATAAATTCGTATTGCTGGTTCCTTACTCATATTCTCCTTTTCCATCCAGTGGAATCTCAAAGTCCACATGGACAGAGAACTGCCGTTGTATGTCTAAAAGCTCGTCCCACACCAAGGAAGTATCCTCGTGATCCAGGTACACCAGCAAAAGTTCCATTGTAAACTATTTAGATGCATATTTGAAAGGTTGTTTTAGCTGTTGCCTTTCTCACCAAATTTTTTTTGATAACTTGTAATGAGAAAATGTTACAGTATCTCATTGTAATTTGAGTAATTCTATGAATGACATGTACCTTTCAATCCACTATGGTTGGTTGTTGAGCTCTATATGCAATTATTCATTTATTGTTGTCATATTTCTTGTGGAAAAGGCAAATGTAGGAAATAGTTATTGTGTAAGGTAAAGAACATCATCAAACTTCTCTTTGCCTGTTGTTGGGTGAATAAGCTTTTCTTAGTAGTGAGAACTATGTTTAATGATGTAGCTAAATAGAAAACACCATGTTTATGAAAAGTAGAAAGGAGAAAGAAACCCCAAACATCGAGCACTTTGTATAGCTTGCAATGTTCTAAACGAAATTAAGTGGAAATGAGAAAAACTGCTATTAGCTCTTGGTTAATACTTTGAAGGCGAGTATTTTTATGATCTATATTTAGTGATGCTAAAATTAGAGGACTAAACTGACAAAGAATACACAAAAACAGCACTGAGATGTTGCCCTGCTTGAGAAATAACTTGATAACTATTATGGTATTGCTGATTAGGAATGAGGAACAGAGTAGATCTCATCACAAAACATATCTCAGAAATTTTCGCTTGTGAACCTTTGACTGGGTGAATGTGTCATTTTGGGTGTCAAAGAAGCATTCTTGATATAGAAGATTAATTTGCATTAGATTAGAAAATTTGCTATTCTCACCCTTGTTATTATTCCAGGAATTGATAAGGCCTGATTAAGTATTGAGTTAGGACAACTAATATTTGGGTTGCACATGTATGATCGTCGTTTTTGCCTATTGTTTCTAGTTTAGTCATCAATACTCTAGTTTCTGATTAGTTCCAGATTGCCATTTTTGTCTCGGATTATAGCATGATTTATATATACATACAAATCTTAGGCCACAACATAACTGCATTCCCATTTTTTTTTTCGTGCTATATATATTTTTGCACTTTTTGGTGCTGTATATATAGATATTTTTTTTTCCTTATTACGACTGCAAATGTTCTTGTCTTGAACTAGATGATCAAGAACAACTGCCAAATATTTTTGGCAAGATCTATTGGATTCCAGCTAATATAAGATATCTCCTAGGTTTAGGTCCATGATCTCTCTGTGTGTGATGTATATGCATACACGTGCCTCTCCATCAAGGTTCAGTAAGGTAGTTTACTAATATAATCCCACCTTAGGCCAAATATTCTACTGGGATATTTTCTATGCCAAACACAAGTGCCAGTAACCCAATTACTTTTTGGGCATTAAAGAAGCATTCTTAATATAAAATTCAGGAGATAAGAACTTTTTCTTCAGACAAGTCTGCTATATCACATGCACAAGGAGCTCTCTACTCTCTCCAACATTATTCGAGCTAGAGGGGAAGGGATGGAGAGTAGGTTTGATTTTTCCCTTTTTGTAAACCAGTAATTTATAGAGAAAGAGTATTAAATCCATCTTCTACCTTTTTCTATGTCGGTTAAATTAAATTCAACATTCTCTGCATATGTACAAAAATTTATTTATGTATGTGGAGCCATGGGAAAATTGACACTTACCCAACTCCCCTCTTCTTTATATATAGACATATTTACACACATATATGGGTGTAAAGCTATCTGTTCATTGTAAACTATTAAGATATATAATACATATATGCAATTTTGCGCAAAACTAATGAAACTAGGCACAGATAAGAGAAAAAAACATCATATATAAGTTCATACATGTTGAAGTAACTAGTTAATTCCTGTTTAGTTACGTTATTTCCGTGCAAAATTACGTAAATACTCTTTTGTATTACTAATTTTATGTGAAGATCTACGTAAAGCAGGACCAATCTTTGTTTTTATTGGAACAAGACTGCATAGAACGCAGCACGCACATATATATATATATATATATATATATATATATATATATATTAGATTTTTTATTATATACATATAATATTTCGAGCCAAAGTTAAAGCCTATGAAAAAGTATGATTAGTGCTAAATTGATTTATTTATGCCACTATAATCTTAGACTGCCACTTCGATGTCGTACGGATCAAGGCCTTAAATCAAAAGTAAATATATGATGTAAGCTTCTTTTACCTTTTGGCATTGTTTATTTTCATTTGATGTTTGGTCAGGCTTCTTTTTTTTTTTTTTTTCCCTTTCTTTTTCTTTCCAACAGTACAATTGTATTCAAGAAGTTTGGGTTCGTTCAAAAGGGAACACTAATTATGGTATTTTCGTGTGAGCTTGTGATTTTAATTTATTTTATTTATTTTAACTTGGAAACTTATTCACGTTATTGGAAAAAGCTTCTTGTGTTTATCTAATCATTATATAACTGCTTAGTTAAGTAAAACACCAACTTAAGAAAAATTTATTTTTGATGCTTATGATTTTAAATATTGGGCTTGCTTCGATTTCTTGTGGGATCTACCTAACAATTATTAGAATTAAGATGGTAGGCATCAGAAGGAGGAACTGATACTTAAAAGAGCATGGGTTTTCCATGGAGAATCAATCACTTAGAAAGTAGAAACGTTATTCACGTTTTTGGAAAAAGCTTCCTTTATTTGTATAATCATTTTCTAATGCTTGTTGGTTTAGTTGATTAGCGTTATTCACGTTATTATGAAGAAATATATTAATGAACATTTGTCCCATTTCTTATTTAAGTGCGTTATTACTTATTAATTACATTGAAAAAGCATCTTCTAAACTCCTGTGAACGTGTAATTTATTGAAGAAAAGACACCAAAAAAGGTTAAAAGTTTGATTTTTATGGAAAACTCTCAATTTGGCTTGAGAGAGAGAGAGAGAGACAGAGAAATCTCCGTATATTTATTTGAGAGATGCATTTGTGACAAAATTAGTTTAGTCAGAAAAGTCAATGGTATTTTATAGGACGCAAATCACCATATGCAAAATTCCTCAATTCAATGATGACTTTTTTTTTTAAAGGAAAAAAAATGCTGACAAACTTCAAAACCTATTCATTTATTTAACAAAACTATTATTGAACTGATTATTGTTGGATTTGATCTTTCTATAAAGATTGTAAGGTGAAGGATTCGACAGCACAAAATAACCAGTGGATAGCAAGTGATCAGAAAAATATATGAAATTTAAAAGAGCACAATTTGCACACAATCACAAATACTGAAAAGAGTACTGTGTGAGATTTAATTATGAATACTGACTTTTTTTTTTTTTTTCAAACAAATTTTTGTAATGTCAAATGGGAAGTAGGAGTGTCTTTACCAAAAGGGCAAAAAAATTAAAAATAAAAGATAAAATAAAACCAAAAAGTTAGTCTGATTAATAACCACGCTCAATTCTTTGAATCCAATGTTGATTTTTAATATTCGAATCTACATTCACCCCTAATTAAGAGTGTTTGCAGTGTGATTTGATTGAAATAGTTTATGCAATTCCCAATTTATGCGGTTTGAAATAGTTTGGAGAAATCAAACTAAATCACACCTAAATTTTTGTAGTTTGGTTTCCACAGTGACATTTTTTTTGATAAACTGTTACATTATGCATTAAAAATGAGTCTAGCAAATTTTGCTTTAGGTTTGACAATTTTGGCCAATTGAAAAGTTTGTGTCTTACTCCTTCTAAACTATTTGTTTATTTATATTTGATATCCAAAAATATTACTTCTACAACTTCCTTTTCCCTAGAGATCTCAATTTCATCAGAGACGGAGGTCTCTTCGATCTTCCTCTCTTGTAGAATTTTCTAATTTTTTTTTTCTTTCAATAGTCCTTCCTTTTGTGTGAATGTTTTGTTTCTATAAATTTATTTTTATGAGAGTTTTGTCCTACTAAATTTTAGATCTGCGTAGGTTTCGCTTATACTTTTTTAGTTTTTTTTTGTTTGTGTTTTTTTTTTTTAGATCTGAATTTTCTATGATCCAAAATCTAGAAAAAATTTAATATAAGTGTCATATAGCTCATCAAGACGAAGGCTATTGAGGTTAGTATATTATTTCGAGATGATGAAAAATTAGATCTTGTGGTATTTATGAGGTTTACTGTCCATATAATAGAAATTGATTTCAAAGTTGTTGGGAGAATAATGAACTCCTCTAACAGTATGTCTAGTAATTCTATTAGTTATACATTATCTTTATTAAAAGATAGGAGTAGTGGTGATTTTTGTAACTTCATCTTTCACTCCGTGAATGAAACGACTTATACACGTATTAAGATTAGTTTTTTGAGTATTCATAGTTTGTTTTGTTGTTGGGAAATTTCTTATTATAATGTTCATATTGTAGCAATTGTTTTATTTTAATAATAAATTTCCTTTTACCTTCTAATTATAAAAATTCCTTCTACAAAACATTTACAAATAAAAAAATAAAAAATAAGGTAAGTAAAAATGTTCTAAGCATTATCAAATATATGAACACACATATAATTTCTCAAAATAACGTGCAAAGTTGCATTGAGGATTTTATAGATCATATTAAATCACATAATTGAAAAAATGGCCAAATATTGGTGTTATATAGTGTGGTTTGACCGATTTCTAAGATGTATCGATTTTTTTTTTTCCTAACTCCACACTCCTAATGTTAAAGTTTAAAGTTTGAATCCCAACCCTTATAACTAAAAAAAATTAAGAGGATTTTTGTTTGCTTCCGTAAGACATTGCTCATCAAAGAGTACATCATATCTTGAATAAAAAAATGGACAAAAATTTTCACCATTAAGATGAAGATCTTGTTGTGCCAACCCCAACACAGGTCCAAGCTAGCTAAGCATAAATTCCTATAATTAATGCTTCTAGGATCAACGTCCATTATTAAGCCAGGTGTTATATTCCTTTCCGATCTTAATGGAATTTCCATTCATTCCTTTTTCTTTAAAGTTTAAAATAACAGTTATTTCATACCATGGATTTCTCTTTTACCAGCAAAGTTTCATTAAAAAATTTTAACCTTGTCCTACCTGCCACTTTTAGAAAAAATTATATTATTATTAATAGTTTCTAGTATGGAAGGATTGCGATATAATAACTTTGATTTCGTATAGAAACATTGATAATTGAGAATGTGGACAAAGAAAATCGAAGGTAAGAATAGAGTGTAAGCCTTACAATTTTCAAATCCTTAATTTATTGCTCATTTTGTCACCATTATGGCCCACTCCAACTAATCCTTAACTTTTTTAAAAAAATAAAAAAATAAAAAATGGTGACACTTGTTGCATCTATATTAACTCATGCTTTATAAAAAAAAAAAGTGTACATTATCTTATCTTCATTTATCTGTAGTCATATAATTGCCCTTTTTTTTTTTTAAATAATAGTCATATAATTGCTCTTACAGTAAGGTTGTTAATTGTATAGTACTACTTCATCAAAATTTGATTTTTAACTGTGACATTACAAGGTTTATAGATGTGTGACGTTACAGGGCTTATAGATAGGCAAGAAGATGATGTAAGATTCTAGAAGAAATGATCTCTATCCAAACACCTAGTCTCTCTCCCACAATTTAACTAATCTTTGTCAACCAAAAGTTAACGTATCATGTTTCAATATCTTTAACCAAAATTCACTTCCGATTACGTGGTAAACGGATATATATATATATATGGGTATCTATTTTTTTTTTCGGACCACCTATAACTATTATTTTACCCTATTAAAATTCATAATATACATTTATTTTTATTTATTTCATTACAATATCCATTAGATAATAATTCAATAATTAAAAAATATTTATAAATAATTAAAAAATAACTATTAGATTATGGTACTATGTAAATATATAATCTCTTTGTTTTATATAACATAAGATATTCTCCCAAAAAAAAATTATTTCGAAAAAGAAAATATTGCCTAAAAAAGGCACTAGATACATACAAATATAATATATGTGGCTAAAAGAGCTCTATCTCTCTCAAAAGGTCTCATCATACTTTTATTAGACAGTTGGCTAACATTAGACTCACAAAAACAGTGAAATTCAGTCAGTTCAAGTACATCAAAGTCAATCACACCCATAATTCGCATTTAAAAACCAAGACCCAGTGCGGCTTTCAAGCTTAATCAGCCTCTTAATTTTTTTTTTTTTTTGGGTAATCATCAGCCTCTTAATTGTATACTAGGCTTAAGCTTCCCAAAAACAAACTTCAAAAAAAAAAAAAAAAATCTAATCTCTCTTCTGACCTCCAAACCAGACAGAAAAATCATATAAAAATAAAACAAAACATACAATTTCTCTCCCATATTATTTAAAAAACATTTATATAAAAAAAAATATTAATAAAGAAAAAACCTTTCTAGAGAAAATCATGCTTAGGAACAATGATTTGCCAGACTCTAAGTTCACAGTCCAACCCTCCACTGTAAATGAGGTAAGAATTATCATCCTCAGACGACGATGTCGTATCACAATTTTGATCCACACTGGCAGCCGTCAGACACTTGACTGGGCCAGTGTGACCTTCCAAGACAGCCAAGCAAGAGTAACTCCTCTCGATCCCTCTCCACACTCTAACCGTTTTATCCGCTGAACCACTGAACACCAAATCCTCAACCACCGCCAAACACAGTATTGCCTTGCCATGCCCTCTAAGCGCCCCCAAAACGACAACATTAATTCCTTCATCACCCTCATTAAAAATTCTCTCCCAAACGACAATCGACCTGTCGCTCGCTCCCGAGTACAGAAACGACCCGTCGTTGCTCAGCGCCAGGGCGTTGATCCCCGAATTGTGCTTCTCCAACGTGCAGACCAAGGAGTGTTTCTTGTCCCCCAAGTCTCTCCTCCTCCACCACGCCTTGATCTTCTTGTCCGCCGATCCCGTGTAAACGACGCCGTCGTACGACAAGGCGACGGCGTTAATCGCGTCGTCGTGGGCGTTGGCGACGGACTCCAAGCACTTGAAGTCGCTCGTCCGCCATATCTTCAGGGTCCGGTCCCACGACACCGAGTAGAGGAACCGGTCGTCTGGGGACAAGGCCAGAGCGGACACCGTGTCCACGTGGTGAACCCACGTGCAGCTCTTGTGGCGGCGGATCTGCACGTGGTTCTTCGGGACGAGGAGCCTCGCCGCCCGGTCCCCTAGCGTCGGGAGCGTGGCTACGCGCGTGTACTTGGTCTCATGGTGGTGGTGGTCGTCGTCGTCGTCGTTGTTATTGTCGTCGCTGCTCTCGATTTTCCACACCCGGATTTTGTGGTCTTGGTGTGCGCTGAAGAGCTTGTCGCCGGAAACGACTAGCCATTTAACCGCGCCGTTTCCGGCCAAGATGACGCTCTTGTTGTTATTGTTATTGTTATTATTATTAGCATTCCAGGAGCCGATCTCTCGGTCGGAAGAGCCGGTGAAGACGAGCTTTCCGGAGAGGGTGATGGAAGATAAGTAGGTTGAGTGGGGTCTAAAATTGGCAATTAGGCAATATTGGCAGTGAATACTAGTATTATGGGGTTTTGAATTTGTTGAGGCGAGGGAAGGAACGGATTGGAGACTCCGCTGAGAAGAGAGGTGATTCGAATTTGAATAACGAAGATGATGATCAGAATATTGAGGATCATCACGATCATGATCGTCTGGAGGTGGTTGAAGAAGAGGGTTAGGATGATGATCAAGATGATCAGTACCGTTCAAGGTTTGGTGGTGGCATTCCATGATTATTATTCCCATGTTGAGTGAGTGAAGGGAAAAGGGGGCAAGTGGTTATGTAGTATATATAGAGAAAGGAGGGAAAGGGAAGGAGGGAAAGATGGGGGGAAAAGGATATGGAAAGGGAAAGGGAAGGGGAAATGGTCGGAATGTGTACTTTTAAGGCAAAGATATAGTTGGATCTAAAAGCAGGTTGTGTGTGTTGGGAAAAAAGGTGATGTATATAGGAAAGCTGGTCCTTTGGGGATCAATTTTTATTAGTGGATAATATTGGGAGCACAATGTAAACATAGGCGGAACAAATTCCGCGTTGATATGTTCGATTGGTCCAGATGACTCCGAAGGTATGCGTGGGAGCTCTTGTCCACACAAATTGGTTGGGAGTTGGAGCTGTTCTCCTGATGAGCCCAAGGTAGGGCGAAACCAGTCGATGTATTTTATATGCATATTGCGAGTTATAAGGTTGGCCCGGAATGCACGGGCGCTGCACGGGGGAGTGATCACGTATGCTGCAGCGTGACCCCTATGACAAGTGGTATCTGAGCCTAAACGGCGGATGTGGATAGACATTGCCGTGTTCCATCGGAGGGAGATCACTAAGATGCAATCAGCCCTTATTGAAGCCATAACGAATTGTAAACCAGTAGTGAGACTGCGTCTACACCGAGCGCCAGCATTGGGGCATATCACCAACACCGTGTGCACCGAGTGAAAGGGTAGGCAAGGTAAAGCAATTCGGCGTTATGGTTTTATGCATGAGGACGTGCATGATTTTCAGTGGGAGAGAGTTTGTAACCCCCCTACAAAGTGATAGGCGGAACAAACTGCGCGTTGGCATGTTCGACTGGTACAGACGACTCCGAAGGTATATGTGGGAGCTCTTGCCCATACAAACTAGTTGGGAGCTGGAGTCATTCCCCTGATGAGCCCAAGGCAGGGCGAAACCAATCGATGTTGCTTATATGCATATTACAGGTGATAAGGCTGGTCCGAAGCGCAGGAGCACTGCATGGGGGAGTGATCAAGTGTGCTGCAACGTGACCCCTGTGACAATAAGCATTGGAATCAGTACTCAGTGCTCACCTCTCAGACAAAGGCCACTCATATAAGTTTGTTGTTTGCAACTCTATCGTGGAAATTTACGATCCTGAGTGTCATCAGGATTTTTGGATATTAGTAGTCGGTTCTATAATATTAATTGGCAATAAATTAAGAAAAAAACTTACTATTCAGATTACTGTACATCATAATATAAAGGATAATATTACTTCTATACTTTATATTTTGATAATTTGTTTTAATTGTATTTGTATATTAGTTATTATTAGTATTAATCTTGAAATTTGAAATCGGTTACAAAATTATACTTTGACACTAATTTAAACAGTTAATTTATCATGATGTATTTTAAAAAATTTAAAACAAATTATATAAAAACTGATCCAAAAACAATCATATTAGTAAATTAACTGTTTTGAATTAGTCTCAGGATATAAATTTGTAAAATATTAAATTTAATAGTCAATATTGATAATAACCAAAATACAACGTATAAATTAAACAATTTTATCTCTAGAATATGAGAAATGTACCAAAGTTAGGTTTCAAAAGTTATAAGTTCTAAACAGAAGTACAAGTCCTGTT
Organism: Parasponia andersonii; assembly: GCA_002914805.1. Lineage (NCBI taxonomy): Eukaryota > Viridiplantae > Streptophyta > Magnoliopsida > Rosales > Cannabaceae > Trema > Trema andersonii. The sequence continues at coordinate 22,045 of JXTB01000630.1, read as the reverse complement.
GAGTAATATAATTAACACTAGTATTTAAAAGTCCACAAGAGGCCATTAATAGAAAGACCATAACTAAAAGAATAATAAAAAAGGGTGTGATCAAGTGTTGGTACGTATGAATGTACTATTAATTGGAAAACACCAATAAAGAAAAAAAGGAAAATGGCAAAAAAAAAACCATCGATCATACGTCTATGTATATATTGGTCAGTCAGTTGTATTTGAATATTTACGTATCAAATCCACCAACCAACAAATTCAATTTCGTTACGAGGACATTAGATCCATTCCAGTTCAATTAGAATTGTACATCCAATTTACATTGATTAGTTTTAAGTGAATTTGTTAGTTTCGTCAGATTTTAAATACTGTTCCATCAAAAAAAAAAATTTCTTTAATACTGTACACACCCCTAAAGGCCAGGGTTATAAGGGGCACAAGGGAGACATTCCTTATTAGTTTTCAATGATGCTTATAAATTTCACTATATCAATGGTGATTACCTTTATTTTTCAATCAGTCAAATTGTCATGTATATTTGTATGTAAATATCAAGAACGAAAGGACAATAAGCCCAGTTTATTTTTCTTTTAAAAGGATCTAAATATCTAAACGTATTTAGAAATTTTTGACAAAAGTTAATAAAACCCCCTAAAAAATAGACAAAATACAGAATAGCCTCACAAAATAGAACAAATATTTTTATGGGCCCTACTAAACACAAATCCTGCTCTTTGTAATCTGTAAAATAAAATTTGACACAAAAATGGGTAATGATAGATACACATTGTAAATTTACTCTATTGTCAGATCTATAAAATAAAATTTGACACAAAAAGAGGTAATAGTATATACATATTGTTCTTCGTATGACTATGAAGATATTGACATTTGCGCGGTACTTTAAGCATCAATATAAGAAAAATGCTAAAAAAAACATTATCCATGTATTAAGAATATGATAAAAAGCAATATTTTTAGTGTCGTGCATTAAGAACCACACGATTTTTTTTTTTTGTTGACGAATAGAACCACATGATTTGATAAACAATAATGAATACTAATTAATATGTCTGTTGATCATATTGCGTTAAAATGATGTGGATCATAAATTTGAGATGAATTATATGCCTCTTTGTTTATTTATTTATTTATTAATGATTTTCGTTGGGTGAAGTTTTTGTTTCTATTTTCTCCCTACAATAAGGGTTTGGAGTCGTTGTCCTTATTTGATTGGTAAGGTTTGTCCAAACAAGCTAGCTATGCGATTCTCTGTCAAATTTGTCTATAATGAGCGAATTTTGTATTTCTCAGAATTTGTAAAGATAATGTGGTATATAAACTTAAGAAATTAAAGAAACATAGGGTAACGTGGCTTTAAAATTTGTATTTTGTATATCTGTATTATTTGATGGAACCAGAGAATGGTGTCATTGGACAAAGAATTCAACAATTTAAGATTGAGAAGTTAATTATAAGCTATATACATCTAGTACTGTTGCCCAAAAACAAAACAAAAAATAAGAAACAAAATCTTGACTAGCTTGTGAAGATATTAAAGCTGTCACATCCGCACCAATTTCTTTCCACCCAAAACTTCGGTTGGCTATTTCATTAATCCGAACTTAATTGTCATTTATGGTCCCCTAAATATTATATGACCACCCAAAACGTGATGCATGTCAGAAAAAATTACAATAAATAGTACTCTTGGCGTAGCTAGCTAGTTAATTAATTTCATAAGATCAAAAATCTCTGTGATGTATTTTATAATTAGCTTAAAAAGAAAGTTATAAATATTTGAAGTTAATTAAAAACTAATTATAAATAATAAAGCCAAAAACTAAAAGTTATATCCTATCAATCAAATAATTATATCAACATTGCTTTTAAAAACTGTTTAGTGCACGGTTAAATTAAAGATGGTGATTGATATGATTAATACGAGGAAGGGGAGCAGAAAATTCTGACTTTAAAAGCAATAATTAAATTAAATTAAATTAATATACGACTAAAGCCAATTTAATTTGCGAAGCACATAGATATTTTCTTGACAATTGGCATATGAATGTTCTATACATCCAATTTATAATACTGTAATTTGTAAAAGTATTTAAATCTAAAAAAAATTCCTATTATTCCGTAGATCTTTCCTTAGCTGTAATAGAGTGCAACTATTCTAATTAAGCTATCTACCAAAAAGAATGTATTGCGTTTATTATAAAAATATTTATCACGTCATGATCCATATTCTAGCTAGTGTGCCTATTTTGGTAGGATTCATGTATGGTTTTTTTTTTGGTAACCAACACACATATTATTTGAAACTTAAAAAATGATAAAGACTTAACTCATTGTTTCCCTCAATATTCTGGTGGCCCCTAGCTTAATGTTGCTTTAGATAATTCATGTAGCTTGCTCTCTTCCCGAAAAAAGTTATGAAAGCTAATTTTGAGGGCCCTGGGTTCCACATTGGACTCTAATTCAGTCCATTCAAAGAAGTCAAAAAATAAATATATAATAGATAAATTTGCCGGGTCATCACTTTGATGAACAACAGTAAAACTTTTTATTTATTTATTTATCTATGCCTAGAAAGAATGAGAACGAAATTTCTAAACAACCTATAACTATAAGATAGAAGATGCTTCGCTTGTTCGCTAATTAATGTCTTTCTTTCTTTTTTCTTTTTTCTTTTCCTTTTTTTTTTGGGTTCGGTAAACTCGTCTGCTAATTTCAGACATATGCTAGTATAGATAAAAAGTTGGATTTTACTACGTAAACAGTTTTTTATTTTTTTATTTTTATGGATTCATATATTTGTCCTACACTTGAAGTAGACACTTCTTGATGATGAAATGGATGGAACAATGTACTCTTTAACAAGCAGTACACAAAATTCAGTTGTATTGAACTTATGTATCGATCCTTATGATGTTTGTTATAATAATCTTAATTATAATAACCCCTCCCTTATATAATTTTAGGCACGCATATATATACGTTTATAAATATATATTAGGGTTTCTAATTGCTGCAGTTAGATGATTATGCTTGACACTAGCTATCATGTCTTCATTAATACATGTTATTGCTCATGTTTTCTTCTATTGGGATACAAGTATTTATTTATGTGTGTTACATTTTCATTGCAGAAAATGTTCCTTAATTTGCGTATATCATGGGGGCAAAAGCTCCTGTATATCATTGCATAAAAAAATTGAAAAAAATAATTAAAAAAAACACACACCTAAAACTCTTGAATATCATCGGCGGGCATGGACGCTTTATTATAAAGCTAGCTGTGCTTTCATCTGGTGAAGGACAAATGTTAAGAATTAATATATTTATTACGTACGTAAGACATAAATGATCATAAACATTGCCCATTGAGCAATATTGTAACATTTAGGTGAAAGACAGTTCTCATATAACAATTTTCTTGTCATGCATGTTTGTAAATCTAATTTCGGTAAATTATTAATAATAACAAACGTGTACGTCTTTTCTATTTTTAGATATGTTAAATTAATTACATGTGAATTTTGGTCTATATTGATCATTCTTCTTTGATCTGCATGTTAGGAATCTTGGGCCACATATTTTAAACAATTATATTTGACATATTATTCTCAAGCTGACTAAATAAGTGATTTAATAAAGCTAGTCAGGATATTTAACTGGGTATAGATGTCAATATAGATACCATATTAGTCACCCAGTTAGGTATGATGAATACCCAATAGGGGACTACTTAAAGAAAATATTAGGGTTATGGTCACCACCACCTTTTCACGTATGCTCATTCTCTTTGTGGCCTATTATCAGTTACAAAGAGTTTTATCTGAGTATTTTAGAGATTATGTTGTGTAGAAGACCAAACGTTTACGCAATCATAGACAATTTCTAACGCTTTAAGCTTCAGTTTATTTTCAGATTACAGCCATTTCTCATGGACTCATTATACTCAATGAATCCCAACCTATTAGTTTTGCATGAATAATATAGAGATTTTGTTTGACTATTTGTAATCCCATATTCATTCAAAAAGTGGTATCAGAGCGAGATTTTATGTTAAAATTGATTAGGTTTTCATGCATGTCTGTAGTTTTTGTAATCTATGCCTAATTAGATTTCTAGGGTTTAGATTATATATGCATGATATGTTTACACGATTTATTAAGTATACGATGCTATGAGGATTAGGTTTTAGCTTTTGGGTCATTCATTTTTCGGATTGAGGCCAAAAACATCATTTTCGAGTTTAATTTGATGTTTGAAGCTATTTAAGAGAATCTAGAATTTTCCAGATCTGTACTAGAATAATGTTTTCGGCAGACTGATTATGGTTTTCGGTCAACCAAAAATACTATTCCAACAAGTTGATGTTCAGCCAGATTTTGATTTTGGGGTCGATTTTTGGACAGATTTCGGTAATTTTTTATTTGAATCATGGAGTTTCAACCCATTTTTGACTTATTAAGGACTAAAACGACTCACATTTTATCCGTTGAAAACCCTATTTGGTTCTAGGGTCGATGAAGTGTTCAACCATTTTGCAAAAAATCAAATCTGATAATTTGATTACTATCAAATTTGATCGACCAAAAGTGGATTTTCAATCGACTGAAAGTTACTAAAAACCACTACAATAAGTAGGTAATAAAACAATGACCTGTCGCAGTTTTAGATCTTAACTAAAACGGTGACAAATTTGAGAGTCGTCGTTTTAGAGTATTTGTATTGCTGGACATATGAAAAAGTCTACAGCAGGGGCACGTGTCGTCGCTTTAGAGGACTGTGCCAAAATTTTCCTCCAAAAATTCTTAAAACGGCAAAAATTGTCGCCGCTTTGAAATGAGTGTGCCAACTAGCGCCGAGTGCAAAAATATCTTCTCTAAAGTGACGGCAATAGTCGTCGCTTTATATTAATCTAATCTTAAAAAATTAAAAAAATTATAACTATTATAAAACATGTGAAACTAATAATAAAATTCGGATTTAAAGTGGCGATAATTGTCCCTGTTTTAGATTAGAATATTTAGAGCTACGATAATTGTCCTCGTTTTAGATTAGATGTTTAAAGCTTGTAGCCGCTTTAAATTTTTCACAAAAATTTATATTAGGTAGTCAAACTAACTGCCATAAATTTTTTGAGCTTTAAATGAAATAGTGTGTTTCATTTAAAGCGGCGACATGTTATCTAAAATTGTGATAATTGTCTCCACTTTAGCTTATCAGTTTCTATACCCAAGATCTCATTTTCTTCCTCTCCATTTTTCATATCTTTCTATCTCTCCTCTCTCTATCTCTCTCAACCCAGAAATCACCTTCTCCTTCATTGATATGTTTTTTTTTTTTGGCTTATTTTTCTCTTATTCAATCCTTTTTTATTTTTATTTAATTTTTTTTTTCAGAGGCTCCGCCGCCTACTCTGGCCATCTCGTCGCTACCGCTCCTATGCCTCTTCCGCCCTTCAAGCTTAATAGGTTAGTTTTTTATTAAGTTTTGATTTTATTTTTTATTTAAATAATTAGAAATATATACTATAATATTAGTTAATTTTGGATATTAGATATGATTATGATTATATGATTATGTGTTATAATTTTAGTTTTGTTTTAGCGTTAATTAAAATAAATATTGTAATATTAGGAAAAATCAGAAATTGAATTAATTTTTTTATTTATTTTGATATTAAATTGTTAGGATTATGAATATTTATTATTTTTTTGATATATTGGATATGGATTTTTAATAGATTATTGGATATTTGGTTATTGGATTATATTATTAGGGCGATGGATTTATTTGGATATAGATTTTTAATAGATTATTATGTTTTAATATATATTAGATTATTAGATATTAGATTAAATTATTAGTTTTATTGGATATTGGATTTGATGAGTTATTGGTAGATTATAATTAGTTTTATTGGATATTAGTAGATATTTATGTTTTGAGAATGTGGATTGAGTATAGAGAATTTTTTAGTTTGATATTTTTTGTTGTGTTAAAATTTGATTTTTGTTAATATTTTTTATTTTAGTTTTTAAGTTAGAAACATTTTAGGTTAGAATTTTATTTTATTAGAATTAATAAATGAAATGAATAATAAGGAATTAATTTGTTAATTTTTTAACTAAAATAGTCATAAAATTAAAAATACCTAAAAACAATAATTTAATTTACAAAATGCCCAAAATACCCCTAGAATAATAAAGTGGCCAAAATGCCCTTAGAGTAACTAAAAAACTCATAAAATTAAAAAATACCAAAAAATGATGTGGTAATTTACAAAAAAACCAAAATACATCTAGAGTAATAAAATACCCAAAATGCCCTTATTATAACTAAAGTACTCATAAAGTTAAAAAATATCTAAAAATAACAATTTAATTAAAAAATACCCAAAATGCCCCTAGAGTAATGAAAAACCGAAAATGCCCTTAGAGTAACTTAAAAACTCATAAACTTAAAAAATATAATAAAATTCCCATATAATTTTAAAAATACCAAAATGTCCCTAGAATAATAAAGTGGCCAAAATGCCCTGAGAGTAACTAAAAAGCTCATAAAATTAAAAAATACCAAAAAACGATGTGGTAATTTACAAAAAAAAAAAAATCAAATGTATCTAGAGTAATAAAATACCAAAAATGCCCATAGATTAATAAAATACTCAGAAAATTAAAAAAAATCCAAAAATAATAATTTAATTAACAAAATACCTAAAATGGCCCTAGAGTAATGAAATATCCAAAATATTCTTAGATTAACTTAAATACTCAAAAAATTAAAAAATATAATAAAATACCCATATAATTCACAAAATACCCAAAATGCCCCTAGACTAATAAAATCCCAAAATGCCCCTGTAGTAACTAAAAAACTCATAAAATTAAAAAATATAATAAAATACCCATATAATTCACAAAATATCCAAAATGTCTCTAGAGTATTGAAGTACCTAAAATGCCTTTATAGTAAGTAAAATACTCGTACATATATTCTTAAAAAACCCAAAATTCCTTTTCTTAAATCATGAATATTAGAATGGTCACAACACATAAACTGGTTTGGTATGTTCTTGATCATAACAGTTAGAGTTATTCAGTTATGATGATCAAGACCCCTCTAAACAAGTTGACATATCACGATAAAGGTTACAGTCACAGTCATAATGTGTATATTTATTTATACACATAGTGATTTTAATACATGCATGCATTATTTTAATCACAAAAGAAATTACCATAGACCCGTTCAGAAGTTTATGAGAGATTATGCATCTCGATATCGATTTTTTAATTGCCTTATTTGGACAGTTTAGGATTACACGTTATGTATTGTCGTTCACTTATAAATATTGTTCTTTGGTCGATTTCTGATGGTATCTCCCTGTGTTCTCTAGGTGTGTATATATATGTAACACCCTAAGGGAAGCTGAGAGAAGATACTGCTAGAATTTTGACGTGAGCGGAAAAATATTTGAGTGAATGATGTACCATATAACAAAGTAATTTTGAATGGGATAGGGTCTTACCCTTTAGAAATAAAGTGATAAGATGGAGTTAGGACACATTTTGTATGATCATCCAAACTATTCTATCTGAATACTAAGTTATTGTGAATAATAACAGTGAGGATGCCTGTGAATAAGAGTTGGATATATTTGAAAGATTATTGGTGTGATGCATATTGAAATGGTATAATTACATTTGCTGAAATATCTTCCACCAGATTTTCCACTGTCAGTACATAAGGATATCCAACGATATATATACGAGAGCCAATAATATATGACAACAGTCCAACAATGAGAGGTGGCTACTCAGGAGATGATCGTTTAACAACAGTGATCAATAAAGGCTCAGGCGGTGCAGATACCATATATGTAGAAGATGTTGTCATCGCTAGTACCAGATGTCAACATGTCTACCTCTGCTCCTATCTATCTAGGGTCAACTTCGACATTGTTTACTACGATACCCCTGCCTCTGCCAATACCACCTCATTTAGCCCATCCTCTCCCAACTTAATAAGAATATGACAATGAAGAAACTGAGGACGAGGACTTATGCCTGTAGACTTTTTTCTACTTTCAGGCAACATTATATATTTTTTATTTTTGACAACACTTTTTAATTTTAATGTCATTTAAAATATTATTTTCTTTATTTTTACTAATTATTAATAAATTTTGTTTACCTTAATATATTTTTTATTTATTTAAATTTGAATTAATTGTTATTTTTTAATAATTAAATATATAAAGTTAGTATTTTAATTGCATAATTAAATATTTAATTTAAATAAAATAATTCTATATAAAGTGACGACAATTGTCGCTGCTTTAGGTTACTAAATTAATTAATTATTTAATTAAAAAAATGGGCCCTAAAGCGGCGACAAATTATCGTCGCTTTAGGTTACTATATTAACTAATTATTTAACTGAATAAAATTCACGATAAAGCGGCAACAATACAATTGTCACTGCTCCAAATAAAAATACAACAGCGATAATTTCAAAATTATCGCTGCTAATAGTCCGCCAAATGGTATTTCTATCGACTTTCTAGCAGGGATAACTGTCGCTGATATAAATTATTTAATACAGAGACAACGTTTGTCACTGGTATAGATACCTATACCAGTGAACCTTTAGTGATGACTTAAAAGTAGGGACATTGTCACTGCTTTAGATCTAAAACATCGACATTGTGATTTAATGTGGTGACAAATATTGTCGTTCTATTTATTTTTTGTTGTAATGAACCACAATTTGGTCTCTGTAGTTTTCGGTCAATCGAAAGGGCATAATCGGTTGGCTGATTTTTCAAACTGGTTGACCGATTCTCACAGTAAAGAAAATTCTAGTTTTATTTTTCAGGTATTATAGTCAATTTTCTTTACACTTTTGTCTTGCATGTTAGATTAAATACAATAAAGCAATATTTATCAAAGTAAACTCTGTTATATAGTTTTGTTTAGTCTAATGTATAAAGATATTATGAGTTAATTATTAATGCGAGTGATTATTAGCTCAAAAGAATGTGATCGTTTAGCATGAAAACAAACACACATGTGATGATAAATACGTGATGATTGTTTAGTTTCCATGTGAGCAATAAATCGGTTCAAAGGAAAGTTTGTTATTTTACAGGATTTACTGTCAGTATTTATCATTGTACTTGAGAGTACCACTTGCAAGAAATTATATCTTAAGAATGAGAAGGGTGAGATAATTACTATCTTAGGGAAGCTCATCTTAATGAGGTACAGTAGCAGAGAAAATATAAATGAGCACATTATACAGATGTCTCATTTGGCTGGCAAGCTTAAAAAATTCAAGTTAGAAATTTTTGAGGATTTGCTTGTGGCCTTGGTTTTTCTTTCTCTTCCTAATCAGTATAGGAATCTACAAGCTATTTACAGTACCCAAAAGGACAAATGAAATATTAATAAATTAATAGTCATTTGTGTTCAAGAAGAAGAGAAAATCAAAGTCGAAAGGCCAGAAAGTACTAACTTGACTACTACCTCTAAGGCAAAGAAAAGGAAAATGAATAAGGGTAAAGAAGTTGCAATAGTTCCACTTGCTAAGATACAGAAGAAGCAAGATGAGAAAAGTTATTTCTTTTATAGAAAAGGTGGATTCCTGAAGAAAGAATGTGCTAAGTACAAAACTTGGTGTGTTAAAAAGGGTAAACTTTTCATTTATGTTTGTTCTGAAGTTAATTTAACTTCTGTAGCTAAGGACACTTGATGGGTGGATTCTGGTGCTACTACTTACGTTAGTATTTCTATATAGGGTTGCCTTAGAACTAGAAGCCAAGTGATGATGAAAAAGTCATCTATGTCAACGGCGACCAAAGAACTGAGGTGAGGGCATAGAGTATTTTAGGTTATTTTTGAATACTGAAAAATATTTAGATTTGTATGAAACTTTTGTAGTATTGTCTTTAAGACATAATTTGGTTTCTATTTCTGTATTGGACAAATCTGGATTTACTTATTCTTTCAAAAATAATTTATTTATTCTTATACATGATTCAATTGTCGTCGATATCAGTTTTCTTAGTGACAATCTTTATATGTTAAATATCCAACCCTCCATTAATAAAACTTTGCATGTTAATTCAAGAGGTATAAAATAAAAATTAACTAATAAGGACTCATCGATGCTATGACACATATGCTTAGGATATATTTCTAAACAAATAATTGAATGTCTTGAATCTGATGGAATCCTTGATCCCCTTGATTTGGTAGATTTTTAAGTCTATGTTGAGTATATAAAGGGGAAACAAACAAATATTAGGAAGTTAAGCAGCAGTAAGAGATCTAGTGTCTTAGAATTAACATATACAAATATTTATGGTCCATTTCTTACGGCTTCTTGGAATGAATAATAGTATTTTATTATATTCATAGATGATTATTCTCACTATGGCTACATATACTTGATTTATGAGAAGTCACAATCACTGAATGTATTTAAGGCTTATAAAGCTAAGATTGAAAATAAACTTAATAAGAAAATTAAGGTTGTCAAATCTGATCATGGTAGTGAGTACTACGGTCAGTATGGCAGATTAGGTGAGTAACGTCCAGAGCCCTTTGTTAAGTATTTAGAAGAATGAGGCATCGTCATGCAATATATTATGCCAGGAAAACCTAGCATGAATGATGTTGCTTAACGATGCAATTGGATACTTAAGGATGTGATAAGAAGTATGATTAGTCATTTCACCTTACCAAAATTACTATGGGGAAAATAGAGTACCAAGCAAAGCATTAGCAAAAACCCCTTATGAACTCTGGACTGGGCGGAATCCCCGTATAAGGCATTTACACATATGAGGTTGTCCAGCTGAGGCAAGGCCTTATAGGCCAAATGAAAAGAAATTTGACTCAAGAACTGTAAACTACTACTTTGTAAGGTATTCTGAAAGATCCAGAGACTATAAGTGACCCCACAGTTAAGGCTTTCTTTGAGACGATAAATGTCAAATTTTTTGAGGATATTGAGTTTAGGGATATTGTTTTTGAACAGGAATTCGTTCCCCTTCCTATGGTCGTTATTAACAATGGTCAGAATATTCAAGATTCTATTCTTGATAATATCATCGCCTAAAATATAATCGCTCCAATTCAGGATAATGCTTAGGAGGTTCCTGTCCCAGTTGAGGTAAATACTCCTGTAGAGCAAACTCAACAACCTCAAAAACAAGTGTCTTTAAGGAAGTCTACTAGAGAAGGAAAAAGTGAAATTTCAGATGATTATGTCGTATATCTCTAAGAACATGAGTTTAACATTGGGATAGTAGAAGATGATCCAATTAATATCACACAAGTCAAACAAAATTCCAATTCTCAAAAGTGGATTGATGCCATGAATAAGGAGATAAAGTCTATAAGAGACAACAATATTTGGGATCTCATCAAATTGCCTGAAAGTACGAAGTCCATTAGTTGCAAATAGATATTTAAGACCAAACGGGATTCAAAAGACAATGTTGAGAGATATAAGGTACGCCTTATCACTAAAAGCCTCATTCAGAAGGAAGATATTGCCTTTAAAGAGACATTCACTCTAGTTGTTTCAAAGGACTCCTTTAGAGTTATTATGATACTTGTAGCTCATTATGACCTTAAGTTTTATCAGATGGATGCTAAAATAGCATTTCTCAATAGTGACATTGATGAGACGATTTATATGGTGCAACTAGAAAACTTTATATCGGGAGATCCAAAGTCTATGATTTATAAACTCAAGAAATCCATCTATGGTCTCTAGTTCCATTTTAAGGTGAATCATATTGATGATTATATATATCATAAGTTTAGTGGGAGTAAGTTTATTTTCCAAGTACTTTATGTTGATAATATACTACTAGCAAGTAGTGATATAGGTTTATTCCACAATACCAAGAGATTTTTTATGGAGATTTTCGAAATGAAAGATCTTAGAGTCTCCTTTTTTGTACTAGATATACAGAAATATCGAGATCACTCTCGGGGTATCATTGGGTTATCATAAAAGAGATATATCGAGAGAGTACTCAGTAGATTTAGTATGGGTAAATATGCACCAACAGATACTCCAGTATTTAAGGGAGATAAATTTAGCATCAGTCAAATCCCCAAGAATAATATTGATAAAGAATTCATGCAACAGTTTTCTTATGCTTCAGCTGTAGGGAGTCTAATGTACGCTCAAATATATACGCGTCTGGATCTAGCGCTTATAGTTGGAATGTTGGGTAGATATGTAAGTATCCCTGGAGTAGATCATTGGAAGGTAGTAAATAGGGTTATAAGTTACTTATAAAGAACAAAAAAATACATGCTCAATTATCAGAGATCAGATATTTTAGGGATCATTAGGTACTCCAACTTTGATTTTACGGGATGCCTAGACAATAAGAAATGTATATCAGACTAGATTTTTTCTTTAACTGGAGGAACTATTTCCTGAAAGAGAGTCAAGCAGACACTCGTAACTACTTCAACTATGCAGACAGAATTCATAGCTTTTTATGAGACATTTAATCAAGGGATATAGCTGCGAAACCTTGTCACTAAGCTGCATGCAGTAAATGGTATTGAAAGAACATTAAAGATTTATTGTGATAATAACTCGGTAATTCTATATTCTAACAACAACATGAGCTCATCGAAATCAAAACACATTGATATTAAGTTCTTAGCTATTAGAGAAAGAGTTCAGAGTCGTTTAATATCAATTGAGCATATTAGTACATACTCCATGATAGCAGATCTGATCACCAAAGATTTACCACCTAAAGTCTTTCATGAGTACACTGCTCGTATGGGTATTGTATTTTTGGATGTGTGCAATTTTAGTAAGAGTTTATAATTTGGTTTAGATGCTTATTGTGTAACACTTGTTTATGTTTATAAACTGTAATATTTTGGTTAATGAAGCTTTTCATTATAGATTCTGCTCAATTTTAATATTTGATATATTTTATATTTTCTTACTTTCCTATTGTGGTTAACAATAAATTTTGTAGTAATATACTAAAAGGGAAAAATTAAAGTCGATCTCAATAAAATTTCGGGAGAACCGTTTGGAAATAGGCATGGTAAATTACATTACGTATAATTTCCATGCCACATTCCATACTCGATCCGTGTCATTCGGGTGTATTAGTACAATGATCATTGAAGGTTCTAGTTACCATCCAAATAAGTACAACGACAAGCACTTTGGTTTCATACTGATATGTCTAATGGACGGGATTGCAACTTCGGTGATATTTAGAAATAATATGGCATATTCATGGCCATATTTTAGTTTTGCAATACGATTGTATTTGGTACATATATGACCCAAGTGAGAGATTATTAGAAAATTCTATTTTCTATGTTAGGCTACATATTTTAAACAATTGTATTGAGTCATATTATTCTTCAGCAAAGCCAATAAGTGATTTAATAAGATTAGGTCATAATATCTAATTGGATATAGATATCAATGTGGATACCCAGTTGGTCACCCAATTAGATATAATAGATATCCAACAAAGGACTGCTTAAAGAAAATATTAGAGTTATAGTCCCACCACCTTTTCACATACGCTCATTCATTCTCTCAATGACTTGTCATCAATTACAAAGAATTCTATCTGAATGTTTTAGAGATTAGATTGTGAAAGACCATACCCTTATGCAATTATAGACAGTTTCTACTGCTTTTACATTCGGTTCATCTTCGTATTATAGCCATCTATCATGGATTCATGTAATTCTAACCTATCAATTTTGCATAAATGATTTAGAATTTGTATTTAGTTACGTGTAATCCCATATTCATCCTAAAACTATGTATTTCACAAATCTATATCTATGGACATGTATGTATTCAAATATGTAAAAACCCCGTCCCACACAATTGATCAAGACTTAAAATATATGGACATGCTAGTCGTCCGCACTAATGTTTGTATTACTATTTTTATGCCGACTGCGACCCATGAAAGCTGATCATGATCATTTTCATATACGCGCGTACGGTTGTACCCCCGAATCGTAAGATACTCGACCCATCATCATGTGAGTTCGGCTCAACTTTTTAGCAAATTTCTCCACACTTCTATACACCTGAAGGGTGCAAGAAATCAAAGATGGTGGGGGTATGAAGGGTTTAATAAGTAGACCCTTTAAATCGATTGGAAGCTTTTGGACCACTGAACAGTGACCTCGTTATATATTCGTAGCTAATGACATTTATCTTGTAGACATATTTACCTACTTAGCTAGTTTTCAATCTTTCGGCCTCCAGATCGCATAGGTCCCTTATTATATTTTTATTAGCTTTCGTTTTTTTTTTTTTTTAAAAAAAAGCAATAGAAAACCTTATTGATAGTAATCACTTCCTTATCATCTCTGACCCTAGCTAACATGTAGCTTTAATTGCGTGTATACATATCTGTGTGTGTATAGCTAGCTCAAGGGTAGTTTATAATGCAAACAACCCTTATGATATTGACTTTAATGGATTTGCATGCCCTTGGTGATTAATAATTTGCTTTTAAAAATATGTAACAAACACTTTTTAGATATGGCTTATGGACGTAACTTAAAGTTGGGCATAGGTAATGAATTTTCCTAGTTTCCTATGTTACTTTTTGTATTTTGGATGCTTTCTTTAGGGTGTGGCTGATCATTCCTTATCTTGTCACACGAAATGTCTCCAAAATACTTGAAGATCTTTTTGAATTGCCTTCAAAATGATTTAGAAAATATAAGTGGAGATAGTACTCTTCGATTTTTCTTGATGAAATTCTATATATATATATATATGGGTAAATATAGGACAGCATGGTAATTTACTTGATCAATTCATCTCGTTGAAAGTAATTTCAACGGACTTTCGAATAAAAAATAATAATAATAATAATAATTTCAACGGACTTAATTCGTCCAGTATTATTAATCAAGTTATTATAAAGAGGAGAGGCCAAAGGATGAAAAAAACTAGAATATAATCCATTTTGATCACTTTAATTCTCACTAGCTTCTTGGGTGTGGTATGATATATTTAATCAATGCTATGTAGTTTTTTTTGGTAGCTTCACAAAATAATAAAAATATAGAACTCACATATAAAGTTTGAATAAGTCTTTATTAGTATGTAGTGTCAAATGCATTTGTATTTTTTATGGTTGTGGTTGCATATTCAGTCTAGTGGTAATCATAACTTTTTCTAACATGGAGATCCCCAATTAAAAAAAAAAAAAACACATATATCATTTCGTAATTTTTAATCGATTTATATTGGCTGATTTTTCATTCCTTTGGTCATCAATTAAAACACTAGTATTCGTTCTTTCAAACATATAATAAATAATTGTCATCAAACAGATTGACATTGTGACCCACCATCAGCTTGCTAAAATGCTAATCAAGTCTGCGACAACGAGAGGCAGTACCACCTCTAAGTCCTAATAACATTATTGTTAGATTCCAAAGACCGAGAGGTGTGAGAAGAAAAGGACCAACCAACTTGGTAATATTGACAAGATCTTATTATGCATATGTCTTTTATGTCACCTCTCAATAATATTGCATGCTCTTTCGAAAAAAAAATATATATATTGCATGCCTATATAGAAATGTGAAAATATATGACAATAAGCCCATCTCAATTGGCAAGATACAAGATTTTTACCTTTTTCTTTTCGTTTATTTTTTAACACTCTTCACTTCCAATATTTTTATTTCACTCCTCATTTTGATTACGATGTCTTAAGATATTATTTGTATATTACTTTGTGTTGGATCGGTTTCTCACTAGCCGTCCATGTATCTCAAAATCGCTGATGCTGTATTCTCCAACTGTCCATGTGTCCTTACTATTCCAAAGTGCTCTGAACTTCAGGCAGGGTCAGAGAGGCGGGGGTGGCCACCTGCAAAGACTCTCCGATGCTTAAGTCAGTGGTCTTTCTTTGATTCAGGGTAGCAAGGATTTAGTTCTATATGAGTATATCTTTGTTTCCTGCTCATAAACTTCTAAATTACTTCTTTTTTGTATGCGTACATGCTCCCATTTGGAAACACATAGCTCATATATATATATATAGTCCTGAGATTGTGACCCACCCGGTTTTCGATCTCAGGACTGAGTACCTTTTTCCTCAAGACTTTTTCCAGAGGTTAAGGGCCGAGATTATCGTGATCTCCCCTGTACCGTTGTAGCCTAGTTTCCCCTGTCTCCTATGGCTCGAGTCTGTCAGGGGCGAAATTTGAACAAATTGTCGTTCTGTCAGGACGGCCTCCCTCCCTGCGCACACCTACTCAGGATCGCATTAAATGCTCTGTCTGGGTCTGGAGCTGTGAGTTGCTTTCCATTGTATTCTGGTGGAAGACCCTTGGGGCTTCCGACCCCCCAGCTATTGAGATAAGAATCGGACTGGGCCGAGTCCATCCAGGGTCTGGGATGGGCTCGGCTCTAACCTCGGACAGCCCAATGGCCGATGTGGTATTATGTGCGACTCGCGTGGCCTTTAGCTAGTCACTCATGATACATGTCGGACGGTAGGCCCTACTCGTGACCTGTTCTGCCATTTAATCTGGTATATGATTTGGAAACGGATCCCACACTTTATATAAAAATAGTGTTCGAAAGTTGATAAAAGTTTTGATTATAACCAAATTCAGCTATTGGTTGGAAAGGAGGGGCAAGGGCCATGTTCCTCTTCAAGAAATGGTAAGGGTTAAAGCAACATTCAAGTGGAGTTAGATACTGATATCTATAAAAGCCTTACCCACCTCTTTTGGTTTCTACTTTCTATTGCATACATCATGAATAGGCCTGTTAAATATCACTAATTGAATGCCACTTATATATCCATATATATATATATATAAATGTAATTAAAATAACCAATGTATATTTGTATAGATATATATTTATTTCAATTTGCCAGATTTTATCCATATGTGTCTGTTGGTCCCAAGTACGACAATGGCAACTGGGTCAGCTTGCATTAATAATTTCTGTGCATGTAACATTGTACCCCTAGACTCCATACTTTCCCTTTCACTGTTGATTATGCATGTGGAGTACTATTTTATGGTTTACATATTAACTAAACTGATGTCTGTCATATTATAGACTAATCGAATAGGATTTCTGCATTATCACCTGACAAGTGTATAATTGAAAAAAAAAATTTATAATAATAAAAGACAGAGAGAAGCTAATTACCGGTAATGCTTAAAACTGGTGGTGGTGTTGAAAATTTATTATTGTCGTCCAATCATTTTTTCATATCTGTTTCATAAGTTAGATAAATAAAACAATGAGCCTATTCATTAGACACTTTTTTTATTATTATTATTTTGAGCTCACTATACGACGCGTATCGATTAACCCTTTGGTCTTGGGTTTGTGATAAGGAAGATTATCGGAGAGACAACAAGTTGTGGAGAATTGATAGGGGGGCATTGATGTCAACTAGAATAACTAGAGAGGGAAATAAAAGTTGGCAGTTGAGAAAATCAAAATTCAGATTTTGCCCAATTTATCATCATGAGCATCTATTTCACTTGCTAAACCAGAAAAGCTTTTGCTTTTCTCCCCTCCTCAAACATGTTAATTATGTACTACTTTATAAAGTATATGGAGATAAAATAAAAATAGAGCAATGCTAAGGGCATTATATGAAATTCAACACTATATATATGAGGTGTAAGTCTATTACTGATTTGTTATAATTAAATTATATATAAGATTTAATTTATTAATATTAATCATTCAGTAATAAAATTATGAATGATTCATGTGGTGGTGTTAACACCAATAATACCTCGTAATATTGTTCATGAAAATAACACAACCATTTAGGAAGTAATTGGCACTGAAAATCAAGACATTTAATTTGTATTTCCTCACGTGGAACTAGTACAATCGTGTTTTTACGGTCATATAATAGTTTAATATGTGTAATGTTTCATTACTGCCTTAGGGGAGAAAAAAAAAAAAAAAAGTGTTTCATCACCATTGAATATTGCATGTTTCATCACAATTTCTCTTTAACAGATCCAAATTGCTGACACCATTATGAGTCATTTTGCTTTCCAGCGATCCATTGTCATTTTATTCCAGTTCAAGGCACAGCCGCCCAAGTCCATGATGCTTTCAGTTTGGCTTCGTCATTTGTTCCAGTTCAAGGCACAAAGTCCATGATGCGCTCAGTTTGGGTTTTCCTATTTCGGCTCGAAATGTAGGGGATCTGGGGCCTGGGGTACGAGTAATTTGGGCCAAAATATCGTTTTATGATGTTTTGTTAAATAACATTTTTGGGATATATTATTCTTTTTCTAAAATAAAACAGGCTTTTGACTTTTCTGCAAAAACTAACTTCATTTTTTTCTTTTTACAAATTAATATATTATCGTTTAAATATATATATGCGAATATGTATCTTAAGCGAGTAAAGAGACTGAAGTACCATCATTAGCTTATTAAAGAGGGAACTTATCGTTAACCTACCATCTGTTTTAAAAATGTGTGAAAATATTTGTGTTTTTGGAAAGGATGGCTCAATTGCCACCGCTTTTTTTTCTTTTCTCCACTCCTCTTTTTTAATTATTTATTTATTTACAAAAATATTTTCTTATAGATTGACATGAATATCCCATATAGTATTAAATAAAATTCCTATCTATTAGCATCCCTCTTCTCCCAATTAAGTATAGTAATCATATGATAGTTTGCTCAAAATTATTTTTTTAAAATCAAGTTTTTTTTTTTTTTTTTGTGAACCAAAACTTAACTTTGTTTATTTTTTTGGAGGTGGAAGGATGGAACCAATCGTTATGGAATTCTTTCTTATAAGCTTTTTTTCTTGGAATTTGGGATCTAACCATATTTTTTTTCTTATAAGTTTTTCTTTTCTTTTTAGTTTGGGAAACAATTATGTTTTTTTTTTGACTGAGGAAACTATTGTTTTAAAACTTTTTTTTCTTTTTTGGGTTTAGGAACCAACAAGTTGTGTAGTTGGAAGACAAAAAAAAGTCATTAGTTTTTTCAATTTATATTGTTGTTGTAAATTTTAAAATGAGAAAAAAAAATCTAAAAACTAATTTATTTTAAAGTATTAAGGGGTAGAAAAAAATATTTAGAGAAATATTTAAAAAGGGATATTTTTTTATATAATATAAATTTATAAGGTGTGTGAAAAAAAAATAATTATTAAAGGGATGTGTTTAGAAGGGGAGTAGGGAGAGGAAAAAAAAAGGTGACAATAGAGCCACTCTTTTGGAAATTCAAAATAAATATATTCTATTTAAAATAAACTATTACTAAAATACCTGTGTCATAAAAAAGTGTGGAAAAAATCCTCATATTATTAAAAATTTAAAATAAATACCTTCTATTTGAATTATTATATCATTTGCTATCTTTGACTCTTCCAAAGAATTAGTAATCATTATATTATTTTAAGGCACATACTACATTTAAAAAAAATAGAAAAATTATATATATAGTCTAATACCTCTTTTTCTAAAAAAAATAAAAATAAAAAACTATCCCCTCCATAATCCTAGAAAAGAAAAAAAATCTAAAATTTTTAAAAATTTTGAAAGTGAAAAAAAAAAACTCTTCCTTTCATAGTTGTAGCACAAAATCTAGAAAAGAAAAAGAACAAAAAAAAATTAGAAATTTCGAAAAAAATAAATCTAAAATTTTTAGGAATTTGGAAAGTGAAAAAAATTTTTGAAAATTTTATATTTTTATTTTCTTTTCTGAATTTGTGCTGCAATTATGAAGGAAAAGAAATTTTCTCTCGTACTTCATTTTTCAAGTTTTTTTTTTTTATCTTTCATTTTCAAGTGCAGTGTGTCAAAAAAAAAAGAAGAAAGAATTTGGATTAAAAGTGCTATTACAGGCAAATTGGGACAAGGGGGATTAGACCAGTCTCTCTGCATTCTTTCATGTGTTATTCTTTGTAGTTTTCAATATGCATTTCAAATTTCATCACACAAAATCAGAATTCGAATCCAGAGTCCACCGATTGTGCTTGTCTACTTATCTTACATCAGCTCTTTCTTCTTCGTCTATGTGTCTATCTATATATACTAGCTACGGCTGCACGTGCCTGCCTAAGGCACGTGACCCTTTCTTTAAAAAAAGTTATTTTCTTTGATTTATATGGAAAAGTTGTGAAATTATCTACATGGAAAATATCTATATAGTTATAAAATAAAATAATATACGAAAAATCCCATTTTTGTAAATTTATTTTCTTTGATTTATATGGAAAATCTTTAAAATCATCCATATGAAGACATCTATATAGTTATAAAATAAAATAATGTATAAAAGTTAATGCTAAGTAATGAAAAAATGACAGCACATTATTTATCTTTCGGTATACTAAGAGCACATCCTCATTTGATAATTTTCTTTATTATTTAAAAAAAAAAAAAACGTATAATCAGGGTAACAATATGTGTTCCTTCCTAAACAAAATACGTGTCAACTCTTCTATAATATGACCATGGAAATTGTTTAATAAAAAAACATGTGATAATAACATCTGTTATATGATTACGATGACATATTTATCTTTTTACGAAAGCAGAAAAGAAAAAATAAACCGTGATAATATATACTGTACGACCAAATTTAAGCTAAAACAAAAATTACTAAAAAAAAAAAAAAAAATCAAGTAAGCAAGTACGTCGAGGACAAACTAGAATCCCGAGGGACATTCGCGTTTTGTAGTAGTTATAGATATATTTGTGCACTCTTGGAGATTGAGGCAGTAAACTTGGATTCGGTGGTTCGATGAGATGCATCTTTGAGACTTCTGTAACTGCTTTTTTGAATTTGGTTGTGTGACGATTTTAGGTTAATACTTTTGGGATTTTAGAGTTGCCTGCATAGTGTTTGATGAAATGCGTTTTGAGAACTTTCCTCGGGCTAGGCAGGCCGCATGTTGATTTTGGTTTCTGTCTATGTGAAAATCGCTTTGTTTCTATTTTGATATTCAAGATATATTATAGGAGATATGTTTAAGTCCTCGATAGCTAACTACAACAAATAATTTTGACATGTCAATTTTTTTAATTGACCTACGTGACATTATTCTCTGACATAAAAATTTACTCAATGACTAATTATAAAACTTTTCTTACACCCCAAAATAACTTGTATTTTTGTTAGTTCACGTTTTATGAATCCTTTTTCTATTTTTTAATGTGAAAGTTCACCTTCTGTCCCTATAAATTTTGTTTATTTAGTTTTTTTTTTTAAATCAATTTAATGATATATTTCTTCGAATAAATTAAACTCCAATACTCCACAGTCTCATATACTTCACCGAATATCTCATAAAAAGGGGGGGGAAAAGCCATGATCAAATAGAAAAAAATTATGACGTTATTATGTTATTTAGTTGGACTTATAGAATTAGCAGTTGAATAGGTATTCTTATATTTGGTTGCTATACAAAAGATATATTTGGTTGCTATACAAAAGAATATAATTAGCTGTATTTTTACAAAAATACCCTCAAACCTACAATCAAAATTTAAGCCATTTAAAAATATTTAACATTATCCTTTTTTTCAACTTTTCTTTTTGGCTAATTCACAGCCCTAGGGGCACTAATTCATTCACCAAAGAGGAAAAATTTGCAAAGAAAAGCTATGCCCGCTACCAAGGAAAAACAAACAAACAGAGGAAAAAACACAAAAAGAAAGAACAGAAAGAAGCGAATTGACCCTCCCAGGAGCACCCAAACAAGATGAAACACAAAAATTAGTCTGGTGATCCATCCGAGAAGACAAAAACAGGAAGATCATCAGGCTCCAATCTACCAAAGATAAGATTACAAGATGGTGGTGGAGCTTTCATGGAGGAGGGTCGGTGGCAGAGAAGAAGGTTGAAGGCAACATATCCTATGACGATTGCATCTTCACGTCGACAAAAGATCATCCAAGAGAAAGGTTGGTAGCAAAGATTTCATGATAAAGGGTCAGCGGCTACATATCCTCCGATAGTT
>JXTB01000629.1:124188-193124 GCA_002914805.1 Parasponia andersonii | reverse complement strand
CACATTGTATTTTGTACTTGTAGGCATTTACACCATTTAGTGACCCAATATAGCTATCAAGCTAGGTATATGTTCATGGATCCTAGTGCAGTTGCCACATTAGGTGGTTCACATGAGGATCGTGCTATAAGTTTAGCAACTCGGATATTATCTATGGAGAATGAATATCAATTTCTAATTACACCTTGGAATCTTGGGTAAGATTTTAAACTTAACAAATTGTCATATGATCAACTACTTCCTATATGAAGTTAATTGTTACATATTAATAATCTTTATCATCAATTTTATGAGCAGCGACCATTGGATGTTGCTTATCATTTTTCTCTTAAAGATTATGCATGGTTTCTAGATCCTCTTGGCTTAGCTCTCCATGAGGAAATTGGTTTAACAATGATCGAGTAAGTTCTCTAATAGTTATTTTGTTATAGTTTAGTTTCTTATGGTATTTTTACTTATGGTTGCTATTGCTAACCTTTTATTATTGTGTTTGCGCATTTCTAATTCAAAGTGCATTCAAGATATATAATGTAAAAAAAGGGAAGAAAGGAAGATCAAATGGTCCGGTTTATAAGTTAATAAAGGTACTAAATTTGAATTAATAACACTTGTTAGGTGGAAGATTAATTAAAATTACTTATGTTTACTTTATGCTTATGTATAGTGCCCAAGACAATCGACAAATATTGAGTGCGGATTCTACATATGTAAATTTATGAGAGAAGTCATTGAACAAGTCAATGTTAAATCATTTACTACAATGGTATGTAACCATATGTTTTATTAATTCTATTCTAATTTATAATTTGATTGATAACTTTATAACAAATAAGATGTTTGAATTTGTAGTTTAATCGACAAAATTTCTATACAAAGGATGATATCAACGGACTTCTTGAAGAGTGGGTCGAAGAACTAATACAATTTCTCATTTGAGATTCTTAATATTTGTTTATTTAAACTATATGTAGTCTTTGATGATCATGTTAGTTTGGCTTAGAAATGTATATATAAACTATATGGATTATTATGTTAATTTAATATTACTATGTAAATATATATTTATACTTCATTTTATTTCAAATATTTGATAAATGTAATGAATTTGGATTACATTTATAAAATTCTAGGGGGTAGTATAGAAAAATACGTTACAAATACCCCTTGGAAATTATCAACTAAGGCGCTTAACAGGCGCCGTGGAAGATGCCTTTCAAGATGCCTCATAAGCACCTTGATAGACCTTCCACGACGCCTTATAAGCGCCTTCGTAGCTAAAGCTTATCACGGCACCTGGAACCAAGGCGCTTTTGTGGGTGCCGTGAAAGGCCTTTCAAGGCACTTATAAAGCGCCTTGAAAGATATTTTTTATTGTAGTAGACCAAGCCATCATAACCATTGACCGAGCCATTAACCAAGCTATCAGAACCATTGAACTACACCGTCAGAGTCATTGACTATTGACCAGTGTTGACTGTTGATTGAGTATTGACTTTGACTGTTGACTTTGATCAAATAGATATAAAAGTCAATCTTAAGGTTTTTCGATATTCCGGATCTATCCGTGCAGTCGAAATTTCCATAAGCTCACACTGTTAAAAGTTATAAGTACCGAAAATTTAGCATCTCTTCAAGTTCCACCACTTCAAAGTAGCAACTTTGATAATTAGACTATCAAAATAAAAGTTCTCCTTGGAGCACATGATGTTTGTGAAGTAGTGGAGAAAGGCTACGAAGAGCCAAGAGATGAGACAACACTATCCTCAACACAGAAGGATAGTTTAAAATATTCAAGGAAGAGAGACAGAAAAGTTCTCTTCCTCATCTACCAGGCCTTAGATGAAGATGGATATGAGAAAATCTCAAGTGCAACCTCTACTAAGGAAGCGTGGAAGAAATTTTAAATTTCATATAAGGGAGAAGAAAAGGTTAAAAATATTCGTTTTTAAACCCTAAAAAAAGAGTTTGATTTACTACATATGACGGAGACTGAGTCAGTTTTTGACTACTCTTCAAGATTTTAGCGATTTCGAATCAAATGAAGTGAAATGATGAGAAACTTGAAAATATTACTATCATGAAAAAGATTATTCGATCGTTAGATCCTAAGTTCGAGAATATTATTGCTGTCATCGAAGAAACTAAAGATTTGAGAGCCATGATGATAGAACAACTCTTGGGTTCTTTTCAAGTTCACAAGGAAAAGAAAAAGAAGAAGCCAAATTTTAAGGAGCAACTTCTCAAGACACAACTTACAGAGAAAGAAGATAACCAATGTAGCGAAAAAAGTCAATGTGGTCATGGCAGAGGACAAGCCCGAGGACAAGGAGTGGTACAAGTCGAGATCATAGATGAGGTTAGAATTCTAACAACAACCACAATTATCATATCAGCAATTTTGAAAGAGGAGAAAGCTCCACAAGTGGTCATGGTAGAGGTCGAATGAACTCAAGCCCTGAGAAGTCTCAAGTTGAATGTTTTAATTGTCACAAGTTTGGCCATTATGCTAGAAAGTGTAGAGCAACTAATAGCTGAATTGAAGAGAAAGTCAATTACGTTGAAGAGAAAAGAGAAGAAAATGACACCATATTACTAGCATATAATGACAACAACGGTGGATAAGAAAATACGTGGTATCTTGACCCCGGTGCTAGTAATCATATGTATAGGCATCGATCAATGTTCATGGAGCTTGATGAATCAATCAATGGGAATGTTTCTTTTGGTGATGATTCAAAAGTAGCGATAAAAGGAAAAGGTAAAATTCTTATCTACTTAAAAAATGAGGGGCATCAATTTATTTCAAATATTTATTATGTACCCACAATGAAAATAAACATCTTGAGTTTGGGACAACTCTTAGAGAAAGGCTATGACATTCACTTGAAAAATTATAGTCTTTCTATAAGAGATAACAACATGGACTTGATTGCTAAGGTGCCTATGTCAAGAAATAGAATGTTCTTATTGAATTCAAAATGATATGGCAAAATGTCTCAAAGCATGTTTCAAGGATTCATCATGGCTATGGCATTTGAGATTCGGACATCTCAACTTTGGAGGACTAGAGCTATTATCCAAGAAAGAACTGGTGAAAGGCTTGCCATGCATCAATTATCCTGATCAGCTTTGTGAAGGATGCTTACTCGGGAAGCAATTCAAGAAAAGCTTTCCAAAAGAGTCGAATTCAAGAGCCCAGAAGCTACTAAAGCTCGTGCATACAGATATGTGCGGTCCTATCAAACTAAAATCTGTCGGTAAAAGCAATTTCTTCTTGCTCTTTATTGATGATTTCTTAAAAAAGACTTGGGTTTATTTCTTGAAGCAAAAATCAGAAGACTTTGAAGCTTTCAAGAAGTTCAAGGCTGCCATAAAGAAGGAAAGCAGTCTTCAGATCAAAGTCATGAGACCTGATAGAGGAGGAGAATTCACTTCAAAAGAGTTCTAAGAATTCTGCGAAGCAAATAGAATTCGATGAACTTTAACCGTTCCAAGATCCCCTCAACAGAATGGTATAGTAGAATGTGGTCTTGGAGGAACTCAAAAGCAACAATCACGTGATATATTAAGCTTGCCAAGTGGGCCGATCACAAGACTTAGAGCAAGAGATTCAAAGAGACATTAAATAGGCTAAATCAACATATTGGACACATGGAGGCCAAATATAAGCCCAAATCAGATCCAAGGGAGCCTAGTCACTATGATTAAGGTTTTAAAAGAGTCCAATTGTAGTCTACACATTTTTTTTTAGGTCTTTGGTACTTTTGGGAAACTTCTTTAATTCAGATTTAGTTATATTCGGATTTAATTGAGGAAAGGGTTGCCATATATCAAACTAATGTTAGTTTACCTTAAATTAGGATTAAATTCGAATCCTATATAAAAGAGAGAGTCTTGTACATTTTTTAGGAGGATAGTGATCAATAATGTTGCAAGTTATTCGTGTTTTTTTTATTCTTAAAAAGATTCTTGAACTTATCAAGTTAATTATTGTAGTATTCAAAACAATTAGACTTATCCTATTAATTCTTAAATAGTTCTTGAGAATTCTTGCTGTGGTATCTTTAATCTATCGTAGTTCTTGATTCTTATCTTGCTGAGTAACGGTCAAGCCTCAACATTCTTGCGACTTGGTGATCTTGGGTTTGAATTTCTTAGTTGGTGCTGGGTTTTGTCACGATTGTTGGCAGAGTTCATATCATGTGCCCCCCTATATGGCATGTTTGACAGTTGTAGTGCTAGAAATGCCACCTATTTTATCACTTTTTCAATATTATCTGATAAGACAAATTGTCACAACCCGAAACTTGGGTTAGTGGCAGAAAAAGAATTTCACAAGTACAAATTTAAAAATAGTTTTATAAAAATATAATTTTAAGTGTAAATTCTCACAGTTTTGTGATCACTATTAGACATAGATTATTAACAAAATTTTATAAAACAAATCTAAGCAACATTATCATCCTCACGATTTAGGCACAATAATTATATAGACCAAATCTATAGTTTAGGTCAATAAATTAATACAAATTTAAGATACTTAAATTAGGAGTCTCTAAGTAGTAACTAAGCTTTCTTCCAAGTAACTTTGCTCTTCTATTATCCAAGTTATACAAAACACCACTTGAAGAGAGAAAATATGGAGGTGAGCATGATATACCCAATAGGATACCCAATTACTCTTTTGGAAAACTATTTAATTCTAAAAACTCATGTATGTTTAGTTATTCTAAAAATAGTTTATAAAATATTTGAAAATCAAAATGATTATACATTAAAGTTTATTATCAAAAGCCATAATCAAAACCATAAAGAAAATTATACAGAAAAACTATAGTGCACATATCACAAATTAAGTTATCCATGAGCTTATATTCTCTCATCACGAACCAGAGTAACTCGTACTAGGTATTCTAAGTACTCTTTATCTGAAATCTATCCCAGATAACCAAAAAAAACACTCATGTGACTAAGCCTACAAAACTAGAGGGGTAATTGAATACCTACACTTACTGAATAGAGCTAATCAGAAGACTTCGCATGGGTATACGAGCTCTCATCGATGGCAGAGGTACTTGCCATTTACTAAACATTGAGATGCCTAAGATGGACCTCATATCTAATTTTATGATATATGCAATATATGGGGATGTACAAACAATCATGCAATAACATACTAGATGTGCTCTAATATTTAATCAGAAGCTATTTTGTGCTCTTTAATATTTTAATAATGTAACACGTGTATTTTTATAAAAACCATATACTAATTATGCACAAAACTATTCATAAAACTATCTAGATCAATGCACAAGATATCATAACATCATAATCACATTTAATTGAATCTTTTACCTTGATATAGTAGCTATATCAATCTTTTGATGCTCGCAAAAAATCTCATTGATTATTTTGATTCATGAAAGGCATTTTCATAAATTTCGTTTGCTCACTTTGAAAGTTGACTTTTTCAACAGAGCATCAAATTGCAAAATTGACTTCACCACTGCATTTATAGAGTCTAGAATAACTAAGTTAGATATATAATTCGACAAATATGAGCTAGACCAAAACTCCATCCCTCTCACACGTAAAATAAGACTATTCACAAGGTTTGTATCTCGCAATTCGTGCTACACTGAAAAATATCAATGTTATATATCAAAAACCGTTCCTCAGTCTCACTAAATCTAAATTCAAAGTCAAAACTTCATTTCGAGATCCCGAGCATTAATAAGGCCTTAATTTCTGAAAGTTGCAAAAAAATCACCTTTCGAAAATATTTGCAAAAATATCAATTTTGCTTATTATTTATAAAATACCATTTTTTCATAAATATTTTAAAAAATGCCAATTTTTATTCTTGAGGCACAATTTGAATAGCAATAGATTTTCGGCCCAATACTATATTTAGATTTGCAAAATACCACTTTTTTCCCGAATTAGGAAAATACCAACTTTTTTCAATTCAAGAATTCTCTCGTCTTCAAATTTCGATTGAATACAACGCCACCATATTTACTCAATACAACACCACCATATTTACTCATGATTCAATCTACTCTATCACGTCATATAACTTTTATGTCCATAAAAATAACTTAATAAAAATAATTACAAAACTACAGTTTTTATACTTTAGAATGGTTAAATCGGAAATTCACTCACTGGAGACGAGTTGTCGGCAGCCACCAGTCGAAGTTAGTCAGTGATGTCGAGTCGAGGCTTCACGTGTCGAAGGTGAGCTGAAATGATGACCGATGACGAACTTTTAGCCAAAAAACACTCGCGGCGACATAATTTTCATGGGCTAGTAATTCTGGCTACGAGCAGCGAAGGATGGTGAGGAGAGTGGTGGCAGCTTCGTCTGCAGCTAGGGAAAGACGCGGGCTGACGTGTCAGCGGCTTAGGGCAGCGATGTTGCAGAGAATGAATAGTGACCGAGAGAGCTCCTTCTAGGACTTGCATGAAGAAAATTGAGAAGTTAGGGGACATGTGGTAGCTTCTGGTTCGACCGGTACTATTTCATAATTTACACTGTAACCAATTTAGTCAAATTGTTTTTTAGTCCTTGTCTTTAAACTTTTTTAGCATTCTTACCCTTATGAATCTAGCTCGCAATTCTGCTAGATTCAGTCAAGATATTTTAAATTCCAAAAATGTAAATTTACAAAATTACTTCTAATTAAAAATTATATTTTTAATCTCTAAAAATTTAAATTTTTACACAAATAAGTTGTCACAATTCAATTACTAATATATATATATATATATAAAATAGTATGATCTAGTATAATGACATTGATTTATAGAATAATTGTCAATAGTACAAAAACCCCTTTAAAAATTAGGGTCACACATACTGCGTAATTCGGTAATTCTTTTAATCCAATGGACTAATAAAATAATGTGTAGGGGTGATATGTGCCAAAGTTTGGACAAAGGCTTTCTAAATCACCGGCGTTAAATAAAGTTAGACTTTAGACCATATTTTTGCATTTCATAAATATTTTAGACGATAATTCTTCTAGAAATTTTCTTCTAAATTCATTTATATTTATACCAGAAATATTGTAATGGCCGAAGACACACATCGATCATGCATTGAAAAGATCAATAGTATTCAGTTAGAGGTCTAGAGTCAAAAATAACCTTGGGCCTGATTAGTTCCATATTTGGATCTAATTTTATGATTTAAAAATATTTTAATTCTAGGATATGTGATTGGTAGCTGATTCCAAAACCATTTTTCTAGAATGCTTTTCAGAAAAGATGATCCTTCTAGGCAAAAAATTGAAAACGAAAATAAGTCATTTTCATCGGTTCTAAGTGAGGGGCAGTGATAGGTATAGGTACGAGGGTACTGTCGGAGTCGATGGAGTAGATCGACAAAAAATAAAAACTCGATATTTTTATATTTGTTATTAGAGACAACTAGTCCATTATGCAATATGCTTGGATTACAGTAGGCTAGTCATGGATTTAAATCATAACAAAACACCCGAGGATCCTAGGATTTCAAGGAGAGTTTTAATGCTTCATGTCTCACATCAGTTTGTACTTTGTACTTTTTAATGGGCCTCATTGCGGTGAAATACATATACATATTGTTACAGCCGTTTTTTATTTTCTTACCGAATATAATTAATTATCTAATTAATTATATAAAGTGAATATGTGAAAAATTATGATATACATATTGTAACACTGAAAAGTAAAAAAAAAAATTGACACATAATATTTTTACTTAGTTCAACTATCTCTCAATAGTCTATATCCAAGAGGCCACACCCAGAAAATAAACTTCTTAGTAAAGAATAATGTGAGTACAAACACTAATCAAATTTAAAAGACTCCCTCTTTTAAATATTGCAATATACTAGTATTCCTTTACTAATTTATCTAGCGAGCTCCCCTCGACTTGATGTGATTCTTTTCATCTGAATTCCTTTTAGATTTCACAAAACTTGTCTTCTCCCAAAGACTTATTGCACTTCTCCCAAAGCGCACGTACTTCTCCCGAAGCACTCTCACGACTAAGAATCCCTCCTAGTCTCATAATACAAAGTATAGACAGATTTATCAAAGTACTGCTCTAATGGCAATCTCAAACATACATGGCATACTTAGGACTCTAGTCTAGACACCTATTTATAGTGCTTGAACTCTTCCAATCTTTTATAATTGACACGACACATTTTCTTCATCATAAATGCTAATTGGAAGCTAATTAGATCAGTAAAGGATAAGATTTTTGCAATCAAGACTGATCTGAAATTGTTGCTGATTTTGCACAGTAATGTTATAATATCGGTCATGTCTAAATAGCCAGATTTATAACCTTTCTAAAATAAGTGTTGATTTGTTACCTGAAATAAAAATTCTATTTTTTGTACAAATCAATCAAATAAAAGATGTTCACACACAAAAAGAATCAACTAAAAATTAATAAGGAAATAACACCTCAAGAAATTAAATTTACTACTCATAAAATAAGGTAGTTTCTATAAAATGCAAGCTATCAAAGTAATCAAATTGATTAAAATCAAGATTGATTATTTCTAGAAATATTAACCAATTAATATTATTAATCACCCAATAATCAATCTTCACTAAAACACACCTAAATAAAAAAGAAATATATTAATATAATTTTCCTATAAGACAAAAAATAACTATTGATATTTCTGATTAAAACCCAACTAATTGAACAGATATTCAATCATAAGACAACTGTAAAATTCTAATAAACACGTTCAAAAATACTAGGTCAAATATTCCAGTGATGTTACAACATCAATCCAGAATCACTGTTAGTCAACACAGCCAGTGATGTTGCAATATCACAAATGATAACAGACTCTGCACTTTCAATCTCCCTTTTTGGCATTTTTAGGCAAAATATTTGTACCTGCAAAAACTAGCTAGTCCCTAAAAAAACAATTAATGTTAGGCCAGAATTTTTGTAACTACTCTTCTTTTTTGGCAAAAATAGTCAAATGTAATTACAAATAACTACAGAATTTATAACTTAAATGGAAACCATAATTCACATAAAATAAATCATAAGTTGCTCAATGTTATAACATGAGTTCAATTCCTGCAGAAAATAGAACAAAATACTTAACTAGAAATCAGAATTTGTCTATGATATACATCACTTATTAATGATAAATAGTAAAATAGAAACTACAAGAAAATCTTTAAGCAGGAGGAGGAGCTGGAGAAGCATCTCCCACATTAATGTCCATCATTATGCAAATTGCAGATAACATTCGCTCTATCTTATCCAAACGATCAAGCACGTCTGAATTTGTAACACTTGTATCTGCAATACTAGATATTGTAACATTAGGATCTGTAGTAGGCTCATCCTCCCTCTTAATAGAATCTCTCTCCTTCATTCTGAACACCAGTTTGGACACAAGAGGAGTGAGATATTCAGAACTATAGCGAGGAGAGCTCTGCCTAGTCAAAACTCTATAAATAAGAACTGGAAAGATTAATCTCTTGGTTGGAGTGGTGTTGTATCGTAGGTCATAAATGTGGTTGAAAATCAACTATGCCAGATTCACTTGGCCACTTGTTCAAACATCAAATAGAAAATAAGCACAATCTCTATGTAGTGTATTAGAATGCATTGTCGGCATCTAATTATCAATGGTAATGTGATGCAACCCTTTGTATTTGAGTGTCAGATCAGTGATCTTAAAGATGCTATTCTTCGGCCATTTGGTTTGTGTGCCAAGGATTTCACAAGCTACCTTGTTGAGAGGAAATTCTTTCTCAAAATCATCTAATGGCCAAATAGGTATGTTTATGAAATCGGCTATGACAGTAGAGGAAAAATCATAAACATGACCCCTTAACAAACACTTTCCTATACCCTGGTGAACCTGGTTTGTCTAAGTCTTCTGTCAAATTGGAATAAAATTCCTAGACTATCCTAGGGACAAAACCTTTTATTTCAGACACAATATTCAACCATTTTTTTTAATCTTTAATACACTTTAAAGCCTCTATTTTCTAAAATGACTTAAAGTTTATGTTTCTCCCAAGTATAAATTGACATTGTTCATTGATCTTCATAGATTGAGCAGCATCTTTTGTATAGTACCATGGAGAGAAAGAGTTTTCAGGAATAAAACCTGGTGTTTCTGAAGAAGATACCCCTTTTCTTTTCTTAGCAGCAGTTACTTTCTTCTTCGATTGTATTGATTTCGAAGATTGACTAGAAATTTTTAAGGCGACAGACTTCTTATTTGTCTTTGATATTGTAACTGGGTCTGGTACAACTAGTGGTGTCTGATCTTGAGGAGATGCTGGGACATCAGCCTCAGGTTGCTATTTTAAGATTGGTACAGAGGCTGCAGGAAGATCTGCCTGTGTTTAAGCATTAGAGACATTAGCAGACTTCTGAGGTGTTGGCTCGATATTCACCACTAGGACTGAAGAATTGGGAGATGTTGGCACATCATCCATTTCAACCAATGGTAGTATTGATATCTCTGGATCAGCAACAGATGTTGGAACTTCCGAAGGAATTGTAGATTCTGTTTGGGTTGTCTTATCATTTTTCTCAGGGGTAGTTTCTAGAGTATACCCAGGAGAAAAATCATCTTCAGGAAGATGGCTAGTATCCATTGCGTCTTTGGTAGCATTATCAATCGATGATATTGGAACATCGGAAGTCACAAGTGGTACTTTCTCGTCCAGAACCTCCTTTGAGATTGCTAGATTTGGTGGTGCATATGTAAGAACATCAGTCTGCATCAATTCTTTAAGAGAACCAGAAATCAGATTCGAGCTTCCTTTTTTTGATGTTACCGGTGGTGGATTGGGGATTTCGACAGAGTGAGCAGGAACTATCGGTGCTGATGGTGGAGCAATCGAAATACCCACAACTGATTGGGCTTGAAGAGAAACATTCTGTTCACTCGCTGGTGGAGGCTGAGTTGAAGGCTCAGCCAATCTTCTACACTTTCACCGCAGATGAGGAAGAAGCAGATTTCTTCTTCATCGAAGTTGATGAACAAGAAAGTTTCCCTTTGGTAGCAGTAGGAGAATCACTCTTCTTACCACTTCTCATGTTCACCATCTTCGAACCTGTTTCAACACTAAGAAAATTTTCGAAGAACAAAGGTGTAATCGGCAGAGAAGATTTTGTGAGAGAGTGAGATAACAAAGAACAATATAAATTTAAATAACCTAGAGTCCATTCAGTTTTCCAAATTTGAAAAAGGAAAAAAAAAAATCAATTTTGGAGCCAAAAAAAGAAACGGTAATGAGAGCAAATCTCAGGAACAAGGAAAAACTATCTTCAGTGGCAGTTAATCACGTTGTAACATCAGTATAGCCTACAGAGTCAATATATTATAAATGGTAACCTTTAGACAAAAGAAATTGATGAAATCATTCCTATTATGAAAAGAATTTAAAATATACAATCTTTAGCATCTTTAATCATGAAAAATACTTGGAAATATTCATCAAATTAATTGATCATTTAAGATTGAAAATTGACTGATTGATTATCTCATTTTTTTAAAAAAAATTCATAAGAATTAATGTTGTAACATTGACAACATTTTAGGCAATGATCTTTCCATGAACAGTAGCTTTCACACTATCATTGAGGTAGCCCTTTTCACATAGTAGATCATCCTCTACTATATTTGTGACACATAGGCCCAGATCACTCAAGAAGGCTTTCACACATCAATGAATGTAGCTCTTTCTAATCATAAGGCCTGTATGAATATTGAAGCTGAGATCAAGATAATACACATGTCAGTCAACAATCAATCAAAATTTCTCAAATTTTTCTAATGAATATTCCAAAATAATTTTCAAGAGAAACATAGCAAAAATTGTTTATTAGAAAATAAATTTATAACAAGGAATTATTTCATCTTTTTCTTTATGTTTTGAGGTAATCTTAAATAATATTTTGATTCTGATTTGGCTGATGTTACAACATGATTTCATACGGAACAAATTCCTAGGGTTTTTCTTAAAGAATTAAAACGTGAAAAATCAAGAGCTTTTGTAAAGATATCTGCCAACTGATTGTCTGTCTCTACATGTTCCAGCAATAAAGTTTTGCTCCCAACAAGTTCTTTGATAAAATGATGACGGATATCAATATGCTTAATCCTAGAGTATTGTACTGGATTCTTGGATATATTTATAGCATTAGTATTATCACAATAAATAACCAATGTATCCACTAATATACCATAGTCCTTGAGCATTTGTTTCATCCAAAATAACTGAGTGCAACAACTTCCTGCAGCAATATACTCGGCCTTTATAGTGGACAAAGAGATTGAGTTTTGCTTTTTACTCTGCCAGGAAATCAGATTATTTCCAAGAAAGAAACAACCCCCTATTGTACTTTTTCTATCATCAGTGTTACCTACCCAATTTCCATCACTATAACCTGCAAGATTAATATTAGTGTATTTGGAATACCAAAGACCAAAATCAACTGTACCACTAACATACTTGATTATTCTTTTTACAGCAGCAACATGGGATTCTTTTGGATAGGATTGATATCTCGCACACACACTAAGCAATATCAGGTCGGCTGGCTGTAAGACACAGCAAGCTACCTATCATACTTTTTTAAAGAGTTGGATCCACATCAACTCCATTTTCATTTTAAGTCAGCTTTCGATTTATACTCATAGGAGTATTCATATGTATTGCTGACTCAACCAAATTTTTAACTAGGTTTCTAACATACTTACTTTGGGAAACAAAAATCCCATCTTTCAGCTGCTTCACCTATAAATCTAGAAAGTAGGTTAATTCACCTACCATGCTCATCTCAAATTCTTCTTGCATTTATTTCACAAACTCTTGCACTTTATCATTAGAGGTAAAACCAAAAACTATATCATCAACATAAATTTGTGCAACAATAATATCAAAATTAAAGTGTTTGATGAATAGAGTTTTGTTTACTTCCCCTCTCGTGTAGCTATTTTATACCAAGGACATTGTCAAACATTCATACCAAACCCGAGGAGCTTGTTTTATATCATACAATGCTTTTTTATGTTTGAAGACATGGTTGGGTTTGAAAGGATTTTCAAAACCCTTGGGTTGTTCGACGTATGCCTCATCATTTAAAAAACCATTTAAAAAAGCACTCTTTACATCCATTTGATGTAAAGTAAAACTAATATGACAAGCAATAGCAAGTAATAAACAAATAGATTCAAGTCTTGCCACAGGAGCAAGAGTTTCATCAAAGTCTATGCCCTCCACCTGAGTGTATCCTTGGGCAACTAACTTAGTCTTGTTTCTAATAATGTTACCAAATTCATCTAATTTATTTTTAAAAATCCATTTGGTTCCAATAACATTAGAATCATTCAGTCTAGGTACTAATATCCAAACATCGTTCCTATAAAATTGTTCTAATTCTTCGTGAATGGCTTTAATCCAAAAATCATCCTATAATGCTTCTTTAACATTTTTACGTTCAGTTAAAGAAGTAAAGCAAAGAAATTGTACCAGATTAATATTTCTTCTTCTGGTCACCATTCCATCTTCAAGATTACCTATGATTAGGTCAGTGGGATGATTCTTTTTGACCCTTGAAGAGGGTTCTTTCTGAACTGAATCTTGAATATCCACTGTTGGTTCATTAGAAGATGTCTATTTAGATGATGTTGTAACATCGGATTCTGATGTTGAGACATGATTATCTGACTCTGCAGTACCTTCAGGCTATGTTGCAATATCAGGCTATATTGCAACATTTTTATCTGAATCAGTATTCTCCATAAGACTCTAAATTTCATCTTCTTTTGAATATTCTACAAAGTCTAAAAAATCATCTACAACAACATTAGCAAATTCTATAATAAACTGAGTTCTCATGTTATAAACACGATAAGTACGACTATAATTAGAATATCCAAGAAAAATCCTTACATCAAACTTACCTAACTATTCTTTATCATTGAGAATGTAACAAGAACTTCCACAAGTAACTCAAGTTTGGTTTTTTACCTCTCCAAATTTTATAAGGAGTTTTGCTTGTACCTGGTCAAAAATATAAATTTATGTTGTAACATGCTATGTTTATAGCTTCAGCCCACAACTATTTTGTAAGCTTTTTACTGTTTAACATCACCCGAGCCATCTACTGTAATGTTCTGTTCTTCCTTTCCATAACACCATTTTGTTGTGGTGTTTTAGGAGCTGAAAATTCATGAGTAATACCATTTGAATCACAAAAATCTGCGTACAAAGAATTTTCAAATTCCTTACCGTGATCGCTTCATATTCTGATTATTTTTCCAATATTACAACCTTTATCCGTTTTAAGTTTAACAACCAGTTTCTTATAAGCATCAAATGTATCTGACTTTTCTCTTAGAAAATCTACCCAAGTATATCTAGAAAAGTCATTTACACAAATAAAAATATACCTTTTACCTGCAACACTTTCTACTTGCATGGGACCCATAAAATCCATAAGAAGTTGTTCTAACACTCTTGATATTGTAACATGTTGTATTACTTTATGTGTTGATCTTACCTGTTTACCCTTCTGACAAGGACCACAAACACCTTGTGATTTCTTACCCAACTTTGGTAAACCATGGACTGCATCTGAATTGGCAAGTTTCTGCAACATTTTAAAATTCAAATGTCCAAACTTTTCATGCCAAAGATCAGATTCATTTATCGATGTCTTATTACATGAATGTGATTTCGTCAAAGTATAGCAATTATCCTTTGATCTATAACCTTCTAAAACTGATTTACTATATTCATCAAGAACAACACATTAATTACGAGTGAAATTAACATTAAAGTTTATATCACAAATTTGACTTATGCTTATCAAATTAGCCTTAAGTCCCTCTACGTGCAAAACATTCCTAAATTTAGGAAATCCTTCGATATCAAGAGTTTCTTTGCCAATAACTCTTCATTTTGCACTATCTCCAAATGTTACAACACCACCAGTATTAACCTTGTAGTCATCAAGAATAGATTTATCACCTGTCATATGCCTGTAACAACCACTATCGAAATACCAGTCGTTAGTAGCACATGATCTAAAACAAGTAAATGATCCAAAATAATTTAATTTAGATTTTTTAACCCAAATTTTTCTTGTTTTTCTTGATAAATCAATTTTTTTCTTTGGTGTTTTTCTTTGAAATGGAATTTCATGAGAATAGTAATTATTTTCCAAAAAGTTTCTCACATGTGCCTAGGTCTGATATAACCTTTTACTCCACAGAAATGACAAGTTGGAACGAATTTACTATGGTTTCTCATGGAATAAAATCCTACAAGTTTGCTATTTATTGCAATAGGAGATTTTTGTATTGCAACATTAGCATGTTTTCCAGAACTGATATTGGTGCAGTTACAACATGAGCTATCTTTAGTATTGTAACATCACTACTGGTTCCTGCAACAGAGTTAGGAATAGAACTCTTAACAAAAAAAGTTTTTGGATTCAAGCTCTCACCTTTAAATCCAAGTCTATGATGATCTGACCTAGATCTATCAACTGTCAGAATATAATCTAATTTGGCAGTTCCTGAACTTAGCATTTTTAAGGACTTTTGAGTCCTATCAAGCTCTGCTGAAACATCTTTTAACTTTGCTTCTTTTTCAACCAGCAAAGTTTCCAATTCTTGGATCTTTATTTCAGAATTCTTCTTGTATTGGATAAGCTTAGAAATTCTTCCTTCAAGGGATATATTTTGATCTATGACTTTAACCCATTGAGAATACATATTCTCATATGTTCTTTTAATTGATTCTTCATCTAGTTCGGAATCATCACTGTCAGAATCATATACCCTGTCTAATGTTACAATATTACTACCAGGTGCAGCCAGTGTTGTAACATTATCTATAGAATTCTGCACAGAACACGTATTATCTGAAATTAAAGAAACTCCAAAAGCAACATAATTATATACATGAGTTTCATCTTCTTCTTGGCTGCCTTCTGACTCCTCATCACTCCACGAGGTAGTCATTGCCTTAGATTTTTTCTTTAAGGTTTTGGCACATTCAGCTTATATGTGACCATAACCGTCATACTCTCTACACTAAATACCTTTCTTTTTGTCTTTTGAAATATCAGATTTAGGAGGAGTGGACTTACCTTTACTCGTGTTGCTCCCCTTTGATTGTCTGCCTATTTTCTTTAAAACTTTATTTAAGTTTTTGGACAAAAGAGCGAGTTTATCATCAAGGTTTTCACTTACACCCGGTTCAGGGGTAGTTTTAAGAATAATTGATTTATCCTTCTTCCTATGCATGATATTCATCTCATAGGTCTACAAGGATCCCATAAGTTCCTCCACCTTTATGGTTTCGAGGTTATTGCTTTCTTTAATAGCCGTGAGCTTTGGTTGAAACCTGCTAAGTAAAGATTTAAATATTTTTCTAACCATTTTAGTATCTAAAAAGCGTTTACCAAGAGCAAAAGCTTCATTAGAAATATCATATAGTTTAGTAAAATATTCAAATAGAGTTTTATTTTCTCTCATTTTTAACTCTTCAAATTTAGAAGTTAAAATAACTATTTTTGTTCTTTTCATATCACTAGAACCTTCAAAATATGTTTGTAAAATATCCCACTCCTCTTTGGCAGAATCACAATTTGTTATCATTTTACTACGAATAGCATCAACACCATTGAGAATGGCATGTAATGCTTTAGAGTTATAATTAGCCAGTTTATCATCATTAGAAGACCAATTAGTTCATGTTTAGGAATAGTATTCCTATTCTCATCCTTAGCGGTTGGTGGTGCCCATCCTGCAAGAACTGATCTCCATGATTTTTCATCAATAGATTTGATGAAAGCCTTCATACGTGCCGTCCAATATGAATAGTTGGCACCATCAAGCAGTGGGGGCCTGTAATTGGCCCACCTTTGGCAAGAAACGATATATCTGATCAATACGCTCAAAAATCCATAAGATCTCACAAAACAAATTGTTAGTGACCCGCTTTGATACCAATTGTTACGATCATTTCTTATATTCTTATCAAATATAATGAATCGTCAAATTATTTATGAAAGTTGAATATGCGAAAAATTATGATATTGATGTTGTAACACTGAAAAGTAAAAAACAAATTGACACACAATATTTTTACTTGGTTCAACTATCTCCCAATAGTCTACATCCAAGAGGTCATACTTAGAGAAATAAACTTATTAGTAAAGAATAATGTGAGTACAAATACCAATCAAATTTAAAAGACTCCCTCTTTTAAATGTTGCAATATGCCAATACTCTTTTACTAATCTATCTAACGAGCTCCCCTCGACTTGATGTGATTCCTTCCGTCTGAACTCCCTTCAGATTTCACGGAACTTGTCTTCTCCCGAAGACTTGTTGCACTTCTCCCGAAGTGCTCATACTTCTTCTAAAGTACTCTCACGACTAAGAATCCCTCCTAGTCTCACAATACAAAGTATAGATAGATTTATCAAAGTATTGCTCTAATGGCAATCTCAAACATACATGGCACACCTAGGACTCTAGCCTAGACACCTATTTATAGTGCATGAGCTCTTCCAATCTTTTTTAATTTGCAAGACACGTTTTCTTCTTCATAAATGCTGATTGGAAACCAATAAGATCAATCAAGGATAAGATTTTTACAATCAAGTCTAATATGAAATTAAAACTGATTTTGCACAGTGATGTTACAACATCGGCCATGTCTAAATAGTCAGATTTATAACCTTTCTAAAAGAAGTGTTGATTTGTTACATAAAATAAAAATTCCATTTTTTGTACAAATCATTCAAATAAAAGATATTCATACATAAAAAGAATCAGCTAAAAATTAATAAAGAAACGACACCTCAAGAGATTAAATTTACTACTCATAAAATAAGGTAGTTTCCATAAAATGTAAGCTGTCAAAGTAATCAGATTAAATTAGCCCAAAAATAATAATCTAATTAATTAAAATCAAGATTGATTATTTCTAGAAATATTAACCAATTAATATTATTAATCACCCAATAATCAATCTTCATTAAAACACATCTAAATAAGAAAGAAATATGTGAATATAATTTTCCTATAAGGCAAACAATTACCATTGAAATTTCTAATTAAAACCTCACTAATTGAATAGATATTTAATCATAAGACAGCTGTAAAATTCGGACAAACACGTTCAAAAATTCCAGGACAAATATTCCAATGATGTTGCAATATCAACCCAGAATCACCGTCAGTCAACACAGACAGTGATGTTGCAAAATCTCAAATAACAACAGACTTTGCCCTTTCTCATATAATAACCGTAAGTGCATGAATCGTAAATAAGTAATAAAGTGATAAAAAAGTTGTTGATCCTACGAAGAATTGAGTATTAAATTACAGCTAAGTACCATAATTATCCTAAACTAACTTTATTTAGGCAATTCTACTATATTGTCAAAATTAGGTAATAAGGGCTTTGTTTTTGAACACCCTCAAGCTTGGTGATATGAGGAAGCATTTGGCATGTATACTCAACTTGACTTAGCTCCATCTCATGTGCTTGGTGAGCTTGAATGAATAGTACTAGCGGTGGCCATGGAGGTTTTGGCCACATAAGATCATCATAGATGTCATCTTTGGTGAACAATGAAAGCAAAATGATTTTAATCTCAAAGGGTGAAGAGTCACAAGTGTTGTCTTGTAATCCTTCGTCATTGAGCCACTCTTGATTCTCCACCTTACTTAGATAATCATCATCAACCAAACCCAAGGTCCTCCCATTTGTGCTTGGTTTCTTACGATGGATTTTATCTATGTTTGTGACTTGTGAATATATCATAGCCATTGCTCTTATGATGGCTTTAAGAGAGTCATATAGAGACTCAAATTGTAAGTTATGAACAATCTCCATCCTCTTCTATTTCTTATTGAGAAGCCTTGTCTCCTCCAAAACTTGTGTCAGAAGGTATTCAAGGTCAGAAAAAGACTCTTGCTTAGTGATATTGAGTATCAAACTAAGGCGCCAAAATGTTAGAGTTATCCCACAAACCTTGATAGCTTTCAATAACCAATAGGCTTCATTCGTGGAAAGTTGGTAGATGGAGATGGTACCATTTTTTCTTTCTACTGACATTTTTGTCTGGGGCCAAAATTTGTTGAGCAAGTTTGGTGTTTGATACTTCCGAGAGAAATCATGATTCGGATATGCCGTGAGAAACTCTTTGTATCTCTATCATACACAATAAAATCGCTCTGAGTCTGACTGAGCAAAGTATAAGAGGACTTGTCGATCTAACATCTCAAAGCACCTCATAAAACATACATTTACAAATTAAAATTAAAAATGAAAATAGATGACTAAATTCAAATCAAGTTACTTACTCTCGATATCAACAATAATCTAAAACATTAATTCTTTAGCAACGATGTCAAAAACTTGTTGCGTGAAATATATATACGTATAATAACCACAAGAGAATGGGTCGTAAATAAGTAATATAAAGTGATAAAAGAGTTGTCAATCCTGCTAGAAATTAAGCATTAAATTATCGCTAAGTACTGTGATTATTATAAACTAACTTTATTTAGGCAATTCTATTATATTGTCAAAATTAAATAAACTAAGAACTAAAATAATAAGCAAATGAAATAAACCATAAAATAAAAAATTGATGAAACACCATTTATTAGCAACATAGGGGTTTGATTTCACCTAAACTATCAACTATGTCTTTTAATTGTCAATTCAATTCTATTGAATTTTCTCTTATTTATAAGGCAAGACCCTATGTTATTTCTACTCCCTCTTTTCAGTGTTGAATGAATTATTCTAAAATTCTAATTCTAATATTTCTATTCGATAGCACGAAAACAAGAATTTACTAAGTTTTATGGTTCTTTATGCATAGACTTCAAAGAAGTTATAAATCCTTTCAAACTCTACAAAATCTTAGGTTGTGTTATTCTATAGTCATATCCAAAATCTCCTCTCTCAAGTGTTAGATTCTAGAAACTAATTCATCCCAATGGTGGCCAATCAATTGATAAGCATAAAGAACAAAATAATACAAATAAATCAAATGGAAAATTCATATAAAATTAATACTGATTATCAAGACATAGTATCAAGTAAAGGCTACATCATTCCCTAGACAAAGTATCTAGTTCAAGATTGAAAAAGATAAAAACAAAGCAAGAATCATAAACATAATAAAAGAGAAGAGAAAGAAAAACTATTTAGGATTTGATGAATTTCTCCACAAGTAGCTTTCTTCCCTCCTCTTGCTTTTTCTCCATCTCTTGCTCTCTCTACATCTCTTCCTTTCTCTCCTAGGTTTGCAGCTAGGGGCCTCCAAAAATGTCCCAAGTCATCTCTCAAGTCATCCCCAAAAGATTTATTTATATCCTTTGTGGCCAAGGACGGAGCCACCTTAGACTTGAGGGGGGGGCATATGCCCCCCCTCAGCTTTTTAAAATTTTAACTTTTACCCCTTTGTTGATAAAATAATTAATTTTATCCCTCATTTTCCCTCATAAATTTTGATAATTTAAAAATTCATCTATTTGTCTCATAAAAAAATTCAATAATATTTCTTATTTGCCCCTATTGAATTTTACAATTTTTAAACTTTACTTATATTATTCCTAGCTACTTGATTTTTTTCCATACTTTTATGAATAATTTTTATTTGAACTTCGCTTAAAATAATCTTCTTAATTATATTTTGGTCCATATTGACTATGTGTATTTTAAAATTACCATTTCTAGAAGCTCCTAAATTATATTTCTCAATTATAAATACATTTGAAGGAATTGAAGAAACAAAATATAAAGTGCAAAAAAGAGGGGAAAAAACATTAAATTTAGCATTAGATTTCCCCGCTGAAAAAATTTTCTAGCTCCATCACTGCTTGTGACGGCTAGGTTAAGTGCTGAAACATGCAATTCAAATGCACGGAAGTGCTGCGACACTCTTCTTATAGCACTACAGTACTAAGTGTTTTGAAATTTTTTTTCTTTAGGGACAAGTGCTACAGCACTGCTCTTGCTAGTTTCTAAAAATCAGTGCTTCATTTAGAACATTATAGTGTCCTGAACAACACCAAAAAGCTCTTTTTGCTGTCTGGACTCTCTAATAACCCTTTTTCGTGCTTTTAAGCTACCATTCGATATTGCAATGCTCAAATAGTTTTGAGAATATTTTCTTACACTCCCAGTGGCTCCAAATCACCATATTTTAATCAACTTTTCTAGCCTTTAAGGAGCTACAAAACTCTCGATTTCAATGCTAAAAAATGCACTATTTCTTCATTTCTTATTATCCTCTAATGATGACTCAAACTAACATCAAACTAATAAAAATACTTGAGGACTTACAATTTTTTTTGAAAGGGAAAGCATTCTCATTGTTGTAAGTCTGCAATTACAAATTTGGAAATACAGTAGGACATGAGTCTCCTCATACTATATCCTAATCAGCATCAATTGCAGTTTGTGCTAGTTTATGTACCACCATATTTCTAGCTCTAGAAACATGATGACAAGAGCTATAACTAGCAGAACTAATAAACCACTTGATATCACTAACAATAGAACCTATAGTAGAACAAGGCTGAATATGATTAATAGTAGTAATAACAAGTAGAGAATCAGATTTGATCTAATGAAGGGGGCATCCAAACTCAATAGCAAAACAAACACCCTCTCGAATGGCCAATAACTCGCTTATAAGGATGTCAAATCTACCAGAAATTTTTAATGCCCAACAGACTAGAATAGCACCTTCATGGTCACAAATAATACCAGCGACACCAACAAAATTAAGACCATCATGAACAGCCGCATCTACATTGAGCTTTAAGCAACCAACCCAAGGCTTATTCGACATACCAACACCAGAAGAACGAGGAATAGACAGAGCCAACTCAA
Source organism: Parasponia andersonii (assembly GCA_002914805.1). Taxonomy (NCBI): domain Eukaryota; kingdom Viridiplantae; phylum Streptophyta; class Magnoliopsida; order Rosales; family Cannabaceae; genus Trema; species Trema andersonii. The sequence continues at coordinate 171,188 of JXTB01000629.1, read as the reverse complement.
TACAGAGCTTGCAAGCTTAGAATTCTTCCAAATAATATTGGCACCAATCTGAAAATTCTTTAGCATCTTTAGAAATACCATTAAACAACTTCTTATTTTGTCGAGTCCAAATAGCTCAAAGAATGACACAAATCAACTCAAAAATCTCCTTAGAAAAAGAACCAAATAAAACCATAAGAATATCTACAGCCGAGGTAACTCTTAAGGAAGAAAATAAGTCCCAACATTTCAAAAAGGTCCATAAGCTCTCCAAATCATTGCAGAAAAAGAAGCAATGAGTGGTTATCTCAATTTTATTATTGCAACAACAACATAGCAGATGCACATAGATATTCTGCTTCAATAGGTTGTGAGACACGGGAAGACCATCGTAAAAGAGTTGCCACACCAAAATTTTTGGTACCAAAGAGTTTGAGTATCATATAAACTGCCAAGATTGCTTAGTCACAAACGCTTGATTAAATGAACCATCATCACGAAATTCTAAACCACCCAATGATTTAGGTTTGTTGATCATTTCCCATTTAATCCAAGGTACTTTCTTTTTCCCGCCATTAGTACCCCACTAGAAATTCAAAAACAATGAACGAATCTCCTTACATAGAGAATCTGGGAGTCTAAAAATTCTCATTACATATATAGGGATAGATTGTAAGACTGCTTTCACAAGGATTTCCTACCCTCTTACCAAAAGTAATTCCCTCCGCCAGCTCTGGACTCTTTTCCTAGTTCTTTCAATAATATAATCAAATATTCGATGCTTATTCCTCCCAACAACAGTTGGAAGACCAAGATAACGATTATTAGATTAGACTAAGGTAAGAGTGAAATTACCTGGGTAGTCGAATCTTTAGTATTGGGGCTTAGAGTGATTGTAGATTTTTCAAAGTTGATTTTCTGTACTAATGCTACTTCATACTAAGAGGGAATTCTATGTAGGGCTTTGGCATCATGGCTAGTTGTACGAGTGAAGACTAAACTATCATCTACAAAAAATAAATGACTAATCCTGGGACTTTCTCTTGCACACCAATAGCCTAAGATGTCTCCTAAAGCTTTAGCTTGATTAATCAAAGAGGAGAAAGCCTCAGCACATAGGAGGAAAAGATACAGGGAGAGAGGGTAACCTTGACGTAATCCTCGAGAGTGCAATGTATGGCCTTCGGGCTTCTCATTTAGTATAACCAAGAATGAAGTCACAATCCATTATCCGATCTACTATATGAGTACCAAAACCCATACAAAGCATCAAAAGTAGAAAAAAGGCCATTCAACCTGATCGTAGGCCTTGCTCATGTCTAGCTTAAGAGCCATAAACCCTTTTTTTTCATTGGATTTCCTCTGGAGTGAATGAAGAGACTTAAAGGCTATAATTGCATTATCTATAATTAATCTTCTTGGAATGAAAGCACTTTGATTCTCTGAGATGATTGCAAGAAGAACATGTTTGACTGTTAGCAATAGTTTTGGTAATAACCTTGTCAATGATATTACAAAGGCTTATTAGTCTGAAATCTGAAACAAACTCTGACTCCTTCTTTGGGATAAGGACAATGTAAGTAGAATTGAGATTGTGCACTGAGACCCATCATTAAGGACACTCAAGCAAACCCTACAAAGACTACCACCAACCACACGCCAATATTCTTGGAAGAAAATAGCATGAAACCCGTCTAGCCTTGGCGCTTTGGCACCTCCTATCTGAAAGAGTGCTTCTTTAATCTCCTCGGTTGTAAATGGCGAATCAAGGTGTTCAGACATTGTTGGAGAAATATCTTTGGGAACTTAATTAATAACCCGTTGTACTTCATCCAAAGCTGACTGGGAAGACCGAAAGATGGAGTTAAAATAATCCTCAATAATGTTAATAACATTACCTTTTCATTTTTCCATTCGCCCTCAAAGTTCTTAAGTTTTTTAATGATATTCTTTTTCTTTCGATTGGAAGCTTTTTGATGAAAATAAGCAATGTTTCTATCTCCTGATTTCAACCATTCTAGCCGAGATCTCTGCCTCCAATAAGTCTCCTCCTTGTTAAGCAAGTCCTCCAATTTATTCTCCAAAAGTCCTCAATTTTACCCACAACGTTTGAAACCTTGTATAATTGAGAAATTTGCTTTCTTATCCTCTTAACAGATTTTCACAGAGAGCCAAAAGTCTGAGCACTCCAGGTTTTAAGTCTTGTTGCACAGCTATCAAGTTGTCCCTGAAAATCAAAAAGAGCATCATTAGAAAAACTTCCTCCTATCCAAGTCCCTTCCACCACTTCTTGACAACCAATCTCCTTTAGCCAAAAGGGTTCAAACTTAAAACCCGTATGACTTGTCTCTACCAAATCCTCTATTCCTTTTTCCAACCATAACAACACGGGACAAGGGTCTGAGGATAATAAATCCCAATGCTCAACTAAATAGTTGGTAAAGAGTTACTACCAATCATTACTGCAAAAAAATCGATCCAGCCTTTCCTCAATAAAATCATTATTAGGTCGCTTATTCATCCACATATAGGGAAAACTTGAAAACCCCAAATCACACAACCCACAATCCAACAATGATGTGCAAAAATGATTCATAGCTACATCACTTCTATCAATTCCTCTGAATTTCTCAAACAAGCACAGAATCTCATTAAAGTCACCACTACAAAGCCAAGGTAACGAGTTCATATGCTTTAATCGTCAATGTAAATCCCACGAAAAATGACGGAGGTGAGATTTTGGGTTACCGTAAAAGCCAGTAAACTACAATTGTTTACTATCCGACGACCGAACAGATGAATCAATGTGGCCTTTTGAAAAGGAATTGATAGTAACCTGCCAACTATCATTCCAAAGTAGGATGAGACCTTCATTCTTGCCTTTTGAGTTAACTACAAAACAATTACTGAAACTAGTCGAAAATTTCACCTATTCAGCCAAACCACCAGCTAGTCTAGTTTCTGTTAAGAAGACCAGACTCGGGGACATCTTGCAGACCAAGTCCCGCAAGATTCTTAATGTACAAGGATTCCCCAAACCCTATACATTCCAACAAATCACATTCATCCCGATTAGCGATCCTGAATATCAGGACTCGCCGAAATATTCTCATTTGGAACGCCACCTGCCGCCGTAATACACTGACCTCTTTTCGTCAAGGCCTCACCTCCACCCAAGTCATCCACCAACTTCCATTTTGCATTACCAAAAGAGGGTTTAAGAGAGGTTTGGTGGGGAATTTGGGAAGAAAGCGATTTTTTAAGTTTACCACGTCGAGGAGAAGTTTGCATGAGAGAGTTTTTAAAAATTGACAAACTCATCGGGTTATCTTTCTTTTATGTTTTAAATAATTTTCTATATATGTATATTACAAAAAAAAAAAAAAAGAAGATAAAATTATTAATATTATATAGCCACCAGATAGAAATCGAAGAGTTCAAATTATAGTACCCATCGTGGAAAGAAAAAACACAAAAATCTCCGTATCACCCATATATATATATATATTTACCAATAAAATCTCCCTTGATGTTATGTTCTAATTTTTATTGGCATTACATTGTTTAATTGGATGAAGAGTAAAGACAGACATTGCCAAAAAAAAAAAAAATCATATTTAGTGACAAGATTTTTAGTCATAGCAAATTTTTTTTTGTGATTAAAGTGACATTTAGTCACAATAAATAATTTCTTATATATAAAAGATGATATTTAGTCAAAAGTTATTATTAATATATTTTTACTCACAATATTTTATTTATAGTCATAAAATTTATTGCGTCTAAAAATACATTTAGTCACAATAAATTGTTATTTTTGTGGCTAAAACTTTTAGCTACAAACTTTTTAATCACGACATATAAATGATGACAAATGATGACGTTCTTTGAATCATGATTTTTGCTGTCACTTATACTAAGGTTCTTTTGTAGTGAGATACAACCGACATATTTATTTGTATTTGGGTGAGTTTTGGTAAATGAATTCAGGAGAGAGGGAAATGGGTGAGAACTAGTGAGTGAGAAAAGGAAGATATATAATCAATTTTGGGAATGAATTAGGAATAATAAGGAGTATGTAAGAGGTAATTCAATTTAAATTTTAGAAGAGAAGATGAATTTAAAAATAATGTGAGAAAGCAAATAAGGGGTTGACAATAGGGTCAACTTTTTATTTATTGTTAATTATATTTTGTCCCTTTTTCGTTATTGTTGAATTGATCTTGTATCTTTTGGAATAACAAATTTCTATCGTTGATTTGTAAATTTTCATAACTTAGTCCTCGATTATATATTTCTGGGGTTTTTTTTTCAAATTGATCATAAAATGTAACGATAAGAGGTAATTAACAAATTTATCCCTTTTGACGTGTTTTTGGAGGATAAATTAATTTCTTTGAATTGATGATATGTCATAAGGGGCATAAATTTGTAACCAACAATAGTATATATAAAACTTTTTATTCGACAATCAAGCCTTGGGTTTATTACAACAAGAACAACGAAAATAATAAGAAAAGATGCAGAAATTGATATCATAATTTGTTTTATTAGGAAGCGATCACTTCTTTTTTTTCACTACTTGGTAGAAAATAATATGATATTCTTTACTCTAACAGTAAGTTTTTGAAGGGTAAAGACGATAAGCATTTGTTTTACAGACCAACAAACATCCTTCCCAACGATACAGGACAATTCACTTGTGTCTTGATAAAATTATCTCCAAATTAATATTGAATGGAAAAATTGCTAGCTAAAGGGAAATAGGGTGGTCTGAAATAATATTTGCAGTCATTACACTAGATTGAGCCAAATCTGAAGATGATATTGCCTAGTCACGTTCCACGTCGATAATTTGCTAGCTTCAAATCAATTATATATATGATTTGAAATGTTTCCCCTTTCCAAACATTGCTGATCCGTTGATTCAATCTCACTTGATATTCGTGCAAAGTTATGAGCTAAAGAATTTTTGTTGTTTTCTTTTCAAGTCAATTACCAACTCCGTCTCAACCAAAATAAGAATAATAATATATAGATGATAATCAAATATCAATTAACGACTCTCCCACTCAAAATATAGATAGGTCAAATTAGCAGTTGAAACAAGCCCTGCTGATGTTAAGGCTGCTCACTGATGTAATAAGTAATTACCATATATATATATATATATATATATATATATATATATATATATATATATATATATTGATATGTAGTGAATAAGGATGTACACTAGAACGAAAAGGGAGGAATTATGTCACTTTCTAAGTGACGAGAAAAGCTTTCTCGTCGACCAAGAAACCAGCGCGGTAAATCAGGCGCATTCACGTCAATTATAAACTTGGTATGTCCAATGTAAAAGACTTAAGATAAAACTGAAAATTACAGTCACTAACTTTTTTTTTCTCTCTCTTTCTACTTCATTAATAACATCATTCTTTATGCTAATATATATATTAGCAAATTGAACGTCGATTGTTTTTTCTGCTTTCTCTATAACTCCTATTTATTTAGATTTTTACCCCATGGGACAAGGAAACCCTTTTCTCTTTCACCGGTAGATTTTTTATTTTTAGTTTTATTTTTGTTTCTCTATCATTCTATTATAATAATCCTTTCTTATATGTATATACATATGTTAGCATATTAATTCTAGATTTATGGATGTTTTTTCACACCTAATATTAGATTGATGCCGACTTTATTGACCTCTATTATTCATCAATATTGTGTAGTGCTGTTCTAGAACTAAAACTACAAAAGTCAAGATCTAGAAGATTTCACCGTGTTAAAGACTGAATTCTTCAAAATAACCACAGTATTAGCTGCCAATACTAACTTTAGTGTAAGAATTCTGCCCTCAGAGTTAGATTCATAGTTGTACTCTTTATTAGGTTTCGTACTTCCTTCCTCGGTGGTTAGTAATTAAACACAACGGTTTCGTCAATTATTTGTTTATTGCTATTGAACTCAGTTTTTGTTTTGGATTTGTCGATTCTACTATAGTATTTGGTTAATGAATGAATTTTATTTTAATTCAAGAAAATAAGTAGAGATAAATTAGAAACTTGATGAAAATAAAATTTTCTCCTATAACTATCATATGGATCGAGAAATAATTGTTTATAATTCAATTTTCACTAGACGATTAAAAGCTTACAGGCTTATAGGAAAATATTCAAAGACATGTTCTAAAAAGCTACCATCTTTAGCCTAGAACTTAATTACCCTTTTTTTTTTCCTTCTGGAAGAGGAATGAACCATTTTATTTGAATTGCTTATAAGCGATATAAAACTAGAGCTCAATAATTCAATCAACGGGCTACCTTCTTTAAAATTAGAACGCCTGAGACTGTTTGAAGTTATTGAGAGATAATTGAATTCCAATTAATGGTGTTCTAATAATTAGGTTTAATAAAGTACGAGGATAGAACCGTTATTGTCCACCTGTAGCCCAAGAGGTCGTGAGATCGTGGACTCACATAATTACCATAATAAAAATTAGATTAGGAGTGTGAGCCACCACCGAATCCTCTTGTTTTCTTAAAAAAAAATAATAATAATAATTAGGTTTAATGACTGGCTCATGATCTTGGCAAGTATAGGACTGATTTTTTAAAAAGGTAAACAATCAAGTCATGCATGACAAATTTTTCTTTCATTAGGCGTTGTTATATTTATTTATTTTCAAGGTCATCATGGGTCTAGGCATATACAAATAAAAAAGCAAACACCAAAATTTATACTTATAAATAAATTATAGTACAGATTACCACACTTTAGATCTCTAAGATGGTTTCAACACTAATTAATTAAAAGAGAATTAATGAATTAATATATTCCATTAGCTAGGAGACTTTAACCTAGGTTAAAAGGCTAAATAATATATTCAATCATTGGTACTTTATTTCAATCTTTAGTCAAAAGCTAGGTTACAAGCTAAATAATATATTAATATCAAGAAAGGAAATAAGTATCAATGACTGAATATGTTAACAGCCAAATTTTTTCTGTAATCTTTAGGAGCCATCATATCTCACCAACTCTCACTTTATAACTAGGATATATCAATAAAACTAGTGAAGGTTACCTATCCAGGAAATGTATATAGTTGCAAGAAGGGCCCCATGAATGTGGATCACGATCTTACGACTGAAAAAACATCCTGATTATCTCAAATTTGTAGATTAACGAAAATATTATAGTAACTATAAATCACAACCAGACAGTTGAGAAAATTAGAATCAATATATTCATTTTTTAACATCAAATATAAAATAAAAATAATACTAATTGAAAAAAATATATATACTTAGAAAAGCGCACCGATCTAAATTCTGTCTAAAAAATTTAATCCACTATTTTTGGTCGTCCCTCCCACGCAAGAGACCGAATAGTTGTTTTATTTTTTTTATTTATTTATTTTTTTTTTTGAGAAAGAGGGGGGAACTGAAAGGCGATATACTTGTCGTGAGAGAGCTTGTTCTTTAAATTAATTTTCAGATAGATAAGATAGTGATCTAATTAAATATTTTTCGAATACAAAAAAAAAAGTGTCGGGTTTCAAATAAGATTATCCCTTCGTAATTCTAATTAAAAAAATAATAATGTGACTATAATATCTAGAAAAGGAGAAATCTTTAAAATCTCTTTTCTTATAGGACTTTCTTTCTTTTTTTTTTTCTTTTTTTTTGGGCTTTGTCTTTCTAATTTAATAAATAATTCCTTATGCGTTAATGCTTAGCATTCTGAATGTCCATTTTTAATTTTTTTTCCAGAAGAATGTCGATTTTTTTTAAAGTAGAAGATAGATTACAAATACAACAACAATAAAATTTGTGAGTTATAATAATTCTCCAAGATATTAAATAACAAAGGTCATCAGTAATTATTGTCTTTACTTGCTCTTGAATTACATTTTTGGTGGAATATACTATATAATTCTAACACAAATTGAAATTTACTTGAAAATAAAAACAACTTATCTGCTTAACATATCTAAATTAAGGAAGAAATTTTCATATTTAAGATATGGTAAACTGATTAAAAATTCGTATAAAAAGTGGTACTACAAATCAAGTGATCTAGATCTAGACTAATTACGGAAAAAAAAAGCAAAAAATCTATCATCCTGGCCAGAGAAAAGTCAAAGAAAGAGATCATGGAGGAGGAAGAGGAGGACAAGAGTCCAGATAAAGAGAATGAGACGTTTTCTCTCCGGGCGCTCTGTGAGAGAATGGCAGGTAAAAAGAGAGAAGGGCAAGTAGAGAAATAGAAGAATAGTAAGTTTTTCCTCGAAGTATAAAGGAAAACCCTATTTCTCCTGGTAGAACTTTTTTTCTTTTCATTTACAACTTTAATAATCATTTCTTTTGTGTACATGCATACGCTAGCATATTAATTCTAGATTTATGGAGGTTTTCTATATAGCTGATTATGTAAATTTTGTGGACTTTCATTATTTGTAAGTGTATATTTCTTTAGATCTATACAAAAGTCAAGATATGGAAGATTTTAGCATGTGAAACATTGAGCTCTATAAAACATCCACAGTATTAACTAGAAACACTAACTTAAGTGGCGGAAGGTTATTTAAAAGAGTGGGGAATAATCTCTATGTTCTCAAGCTGGAGCCATATTTGTCCTCTTTACTAGGTTACACACTTCCTTCCTCGATGGTTAGTGATTAAACACAATAGTTTCGTCATTATTTGTTTACCCTTATTGAACTCAGTTTTTGTATTAGCTTAATTGGCTATTCTACAATAGCTATTTGATCGATGAATATTTTATTTCAATTCAAGGGAAAAAAAAATAGGTAGAGACAGAGTAAAAACTTATGAAATTCATTCTAGATCGAGAAATAATTGTTTCTACTTCAATTTATTGCTTCAATAGACGCTAAAAGGCTTATGTGAAAATATTCAGACATGTTCTAAAAGGCCATCATCTTTAGCGTAGATCTTAATTAACCCTTTTTTTCCACTTTGAAGTACGGGAATGAGCCATTTTATTTGAATTGCTTATAAGAGATCTAAAACGATAACTCAATAATTCAAACCGCGAGCTTCGTTAAAATTAGAAAGGCCTGAGACTGTGCTGAATTTAACGAGAGATAATCGAATACCAATTGATGGTGTTCTAATAGTTACGTTTTATGATCGGTTCTTGGCAAGTATATTAATTAGGACTGATCTTTCAAAAAGGTACAAAATTAAAGTCGTGCGTGACAATTTTTTATTTCAAGCTAGGACGTGCTTAGGCATTTTTACATCTTTTTCAAGTTCATCATCAGTCTAGGCATATACAAATCAAAAGCAGACACCAAAATTTATGAATAAATCATGGTACAGAGTTCGAAACTTTAGATTTCTCAACCTGGTTTCAACACTAATTAATATTTCAAAAGATTAATTAATTAATTAATATATCATTGATAATTATTTCAATCTTTAACCTAAATGACATATTATTGTCATAAAGAGGAAATAAGTATATATCAATGATTCGCTACAACGTTAAAAGCTAATTGTTTTCTGCAATCTTTAGGAGCCATCTGTCACGACCCAAAATACAGGCTAGGGGCAGAAGGGGAATTTCACAAAGATGGGAAATTTCATTATTTATTTGAAAAGTGTCTAAAAAGTTTTAATTTTGTAAACAGTCCATTTTGATAAAGTATTTAGAATTTCATTCCGTGAACCTCTCCCACAGTTCGTATACACCATTAAACATAGACCGAATAATAATTGAAAAATGGGAAAATCAAATATAAATCCAAGCATCATCATCATCTACAACAACAAGTTAAATCCCAGAATAGCATACATAAGTTTACAGACAAAATAGAAAATAGTAATCTTGGTTCAATGCTAATACAAAATCACAAATATTCCAAACACCACAACAGTAGACTTCTAGTATTACCAAAAAATGAACTACAGTCAAGATGGCCTCTTACTCCTCCTGACTTCCAAGATCGCACTGAACACCACCTGAGGAAGGGAAAAAGGGGGAGTGAGCATACAATGTCCAGTAGGAAAATAGTTACCTCGAAGAAAAACAGTTCAGTGATGGAAAACTCCTGCATGATGAGTTCAAATCCAAAACATACACACACATATATATATATATAATCCAAACCGGGAGTCCATATATATAAAACAGTGTAATCAAAACCATCAATCCATATGCACATGACACAAATCAACCCATACCCATGAGCTCTCATCATCTCATCTATGGAAACCCAGGATGATGACACTAAGTATACCTAATAGCCTGCCTGACACCTAAGCCCATACAGGGAAGGGACACCCGTGTGTCACCTACCAAACCTGGAGAGGCAACCGAATTGCCTACATTTGCCAAATGGGGAGGTAATCAGAAGGACAAACCCCGCGCGAGTTTACGGACTTTCACCGATGGTGGGGTACGCAGCGTCACACTGTAAAACCCACGATGCTAACACAGTACTCATGTATGATCCTATGACACGTGCAATCCAGAACTGAAGTGTAAAAACTACTATACTCTGGTTTTTCAGTAAAACATGCATAATAGGGTTTTATAGAAAAACGGGCAGCATAACGGCTCTATTTTTTATATACCCAAAATAACTTGCACACAGCAAATTCCCAGAGCAGTACAGTATATATCTCATACAACCAATTCCATCATATATAATTCAAATCATTAAAAACACATTTGTTCTTATATGCTGCAGAAAATAAGTTTTAACTCAAAAACGGTATAAAACGAAGGTAACTAAACCCCTACCTCATCGGAATAGCGATATCACGCTATTGAGTCCTCAAGGTGTCGTTGACGATCGCCCGGAGGGTAGGGAACTAATTCCAAGCCCCCGATCGTCCTCTGGCGAAAAGTCAACTTTTCACTGGAGCTTCAATTTCACAAACGGAACTCTCCACTGAATTCTTAGCACCCAAAATAGCTAGGTTAGATATATAATTTGTCCAATTCTAGTCCGGGCCCACACCAGACCAGTGGCACGCAAAATGAGATAAAATCTCGACCGTCCGATCTCGATTTTCGTGCCGATCACCAAACAACACAATATATATCAAACTTCTCCATTTTCCGAGTATATTCCAAAAATGCAGCCAAAACTCGAAAACTATAACCATAAACTCGAAATGCCCAAAAATGGCAACTTTCAATACGGACAAAATAGGGTTGAGATATATATACATTGATGATCCTTGAGACGAGACGAATCCAACGGGACCAGTTGGGGGTCGAATGGTGGCCGGAATCGTCGCCGGTGACAAAAAGTCCGAAACGGCCTCCTTGGAGATTTCCGGCGATGCAGGCGGCAACGGCAACCAGGGATAGGCTGTGGAGCTTCGGCGCGGCCTAGCGAGTCGACGCCGGTCGGTGGCATGGGCGGACGACGGCTGGCGGCGGTCCTGCGGTGTCCTACGGTGGTGCAGCCGAGAGAGAAGAGAGAGAAAGGTCGGGGAAGAAGAGAGAGAGAGAAGTGAGTGAACAGGCCACGTGGCCTGTTTTGAATGGGCTGTGTAATTTTTCAAAAATTACACATAAGTCCCCAAAATTTCAAATCTCTATCAATCTAGTCTCCCAAAATTTACAATTTAGTCCCTCTGCACAAAACTTTTGCAAATTAATCCCCACAATATTATATCCGAAAAATTGGTAAATTATCCAAATTACCCTAAAAAATTCCGAATTTTTACATTCTCCCCTCCTTATAAGAATTTTGTCCCGAAATTCAAAATACAAGTCAAGGTTTACATCACTATACAACTTCTAACGGAAAGTTAAACAAATGAGGGTACTTCTCGTATATCTCCGTCTCGAGTTCCCAAGTAGCCTCGTCTTCTTTGTGATGTTCCCAAAGCACCTTAACAAGTGGAATCTCTCTGTTGCGAAGCACCTTCAACTCTCTAGCCAACAAGCGAACAAGCTACTCTTCATAGGACACATCTTCTTGGATCGGTACATGCACGTACTGGATAACATGAGATGAGTCCAGCGTGTACTTCTTCAACATCGACACATAAAACACATTATGCATGTGACCCAGCGATGCAGGCAGATTCAAGCGATACGCCACTGGTCCAATTCTCTCAGAGATCTCAAAGGGACCAATATACCTTGGAGCAAGCTTACCCTTAATCTCAAATCTTGTCACACCTCGCCTTGGAGTCACTTTCAAGAATACTGAATCACCAGTATCGAACTCTACCTCACACCTCTTTGGGTCAGCATAACTCTTCTGGCGACTCTGAATCTGCTTGAGTCTCTCTTGGATATCCTTGATCTTCCTAGTAGTCTTCTCAATCAGTTCACGTCCGAGAGTAACATGCCCTTCTGGTTCTGCCCAACACAAAGGCGATCTATACGGCCTCCCATACAGTACTTCATATGGAGCCACACCCACACTGGTCTGGTAACTATTATTGTAAGCAAATTCCACTAAAGGAAGATGGTCATCCCAGTTTCCACCAAAGTCTAGTATGCAACAATATAGCATGTCCTCAAGAATCTGAATGGTCCTTTCAGACTGACCATCTGTCTCAGGATGGTGAGATGTACTGATATCCAACTGCGTACCAAACACTTTCTGCAAGGCTCTCCAAAACTTGGAAGTAAATCTTGGATCTCTATCAGAAACTATGTTTGAAGGCATACCATGCAAGCGTATGATGTTTTCCACATATAGTTTACTGAGCTTAGTGAGAGAGTAGTCAATCCGGATCGGTATAAAGTGAGCACTCTTTGTCAACTGATCGACTATCACCCAAACTGCTTCATTTTTCCATAAGGTCTTCGACAAACTGGTCACGAAGTCCATTGTGATCTTATCCCACTTCCACTCCAGAATGTGTAACGGCTGAAGTAATCCAACTGATCTCTGGTATTCAGCCTTAACTTGCTGACAAGTCAAACAGTTAGCCACAAAAGTAGCTACATCATTCTTCATTCCTTTCCACCAATACTGCCACTTCAAGTCTCGGTACATCTTGGTACTACCTGGATGTACTACGAACCTTGATTTGTGAGCCTCTATTAGAATGGTTTCTCGAAGATTAGGATCATCAGCTACAGCTAACTTCCCATTGAAAAGCAAAAACCCTTCTCTGTTAGTGCTCCAACCATCTAACTGTTCACCATTCTGAAGCCGGTTCCAGATTGTTCTCAACTCTATGTCTTGCCATTAACTCTGCTGGATAGTCTGGAGAAGAGATGGTGAAATCACAATGTTGCTCAGGCAAGCAACCCCTTCATTCTTGAAGTACTGCAAGTTGCAGTCACCAATCACAACTGAGTTCCTCCAATCTTCAAACACCAGTGCAGCTAGTGCACCACGAGGCTTCCTACTCAGTGCATCAGCTACAACATTGGCCTTACCAGGATGATACTATAGGTCGAAGTCATAATCCTCTATATACTCAACCCATCTTCACTGTCTCAAGTTCAAATCTTTCTGAGTAAAGAGATACTTCAAACTCTTATGATCAGAGAATATGTCGAACTTCACACCATACAAGTAACATCGCCAAATCTTCAAGGCAAAGATCACTACTGCAAGCTCCAGATCATGGGTGGGATAGTTCCTTTCATGCGGCTTCAATTGACGAGAAGTATAAGCCACAACTCGACCATTCTGCATCAAGACATATTCCAAACCCGTCTTCGAAGCATCGGTATACACCACATAAGGCTCGTTACTATCAGAAACAGTAAGAACAGGTGTGGTGGTTAAACCCTACTTCAACCTGATAAAAGCTTCTTCACTTTCGTGATCCCAAACAAACTTGACGTCCTTCCTGCGCAACTTGATCAAAGGTAAAGCAATTCTCGAGAAATCTTGCACAAAACGACGGTAGTAGCCTGCCAAACCGAGGAAACTACGTACTTCTGTCACATTTCTCAGTCTTTCCCACTCCAAAACAGCTTCTATCTTAGCGGGATCGACTGAAATACCCCCGTGAGAAATCACATAACCCAAGAACTTCATTTCTGACATCTAAAAGTCACACTTCGATTTCTTGGTGTACAACTGATGATCTCTCAAGGTCTTGAGTACTATTCCTAGATGTTCGCCATACTCTTCTCGAGTCTTGGAATACACCAGGATGTCGTCGATGAACACAACCACAAAACGATCCAAAAACGGCCTGAAAACCCGATTCATGAGATCAATAAAGGCTGCAGGGGCATTCGTCAAACCAAATGGCATCACTAGAAACTCAAAGTGATCATATCGGGTTCTAAATGCTGTCTTAGGTATGTCATCCTCTCTTATCTTCAACTGATGATAACCAGATCTCTAGTCAATCTTAGAGAAGCACCTCGAACCACCGAGTTGATCAAACAACTCATCTATCCTTGGCAAGGGATACTTGTTCTTCACCATCAACTGATTCAACTTCCTGTAGTCCACACAAAGTCTCAACGAACCATCAGCTTTCTTTGCAAATAAAATAGGAGCACCCCAAGGAGAAGTGCTACTGCGAATGAAGCCTTTGGAAAGCAGATCGTCCAACTGTTCTCTTAATTCTTCCATCTCAGTAGGTGCCATACGATAGCCTGGAATAGAAACTGGCTGAGCTCTAGGAACTAGCTCAATACAGAACTCGGTCTCTCTATCAGGTGGTAACCCCGGTAAGTCTTCAGGAAATACCTCCGAATACTCACACACCACCGGAATCCATGGGTCTTGATCGTCTGTCCTTACCTCGCCATCTATGACAAAAAAGTTCCCATAACACTCGAGTTTCTTTCTTCCATCCATGCACACTTTCAGAACAGGACTAGGCTTCAACAAACTCATCATAACTTGATAGACAATAGGATATCCATCACTAGGAAAAAGAGTCACCCGCTTCATGTGACAATCCATAATGGCTTGATATTTGGACAACCAATCCATACCAAGTATTACGTTATACTGTCTTATTGGTAACACAATCAAATCAGCAAGAAGCTTCCTATCACCAATCACAACCTGACAAGACTTACACATACTAGACACATCAGCCATTCCTCTCAAAGTTGTACCCAACGTCAATACATAATCCAAATCAGAAAATTCCAACCTCAACGGTTGAGCAAACAATAAGGATATGAATGAATGGGATGCACCTGTATCAAACAAAACATATGCCCAAGAGTGTGAAATAAGGATCATACCGTCAACAACACCTCGACTGGTGTAATCCTAAGTGTCGTCGGCTCCAGTAAAAGCATAGGCTTGGCCAGTCACATTTCCTTTCCTTTTGTTACCTCTCCCCTGACTAGATCGGCCGCTGCTTGATCCTGGACTACTACTGCCATATCCACGCCCACCCTGACTCCCTGAGGCCTGAGGAGTCTGAAAGTTCTAAGTGTAACTCTGAGGGCGGTACTGATGCTAATAAGGCTGAGGGGAAGTAAAATCATGCGAAGCACCCTGTGACTGTTACGGCCTTGCCTGAGTGTTCTGATAAGGAACAGAACCTGACTGGCTCCCCTACGGCTGAGAAAGAGGAGATTTCTGCAGGCGAGTAAGACACTCTTTCTTCTGGTGACCCGGCTGGCCACAAACGAAATATCTTTTATAAGGACTACCTCTGCCACCCCCAGAAGAGCCACTACTGTTCGAGCTCCCACTGCTCAGAGTACCCTGGGCTGACCACTGCCCCTTGTTCCTTCTGGTGGCTTTCCTGTCATTTCCTCTCCGCTGGTTCCTCCTAGAATCCAAACTTTCTTCGATGGCCTCTGCCCGCTGGGCAGCCACTGCAATCTCAGGAAGAGTATGGAAAGTCTGGGTACCAATCCTATTGAGAATGTTCCGATTCAGACGACTCCTGAACTTTGCAACTCGGGACTTCTCACTCGTACCTGGATCAAGGGCAACGCTTGCCAACACAGTGAACTCAATCAGGTACTCATTCACCGTTCTGTTACCTTGGACCAAAGTCTCAAACCAATTCATAATCTCATCCTGTTGATTCTCATTGGCATACTGAGCCCTGAAAATCCGCTCAAAGCCCTCCCAAGTAAGACCCACAACATCCTACATCCGCTCCACAGTCTCCCACCAATGAATGGCACTCCCGGACAGACGGGTAACGGCAAAGATTGCCCAAAACTCAATCGGAGCACCAAGGGACCGAAAATGCCTCTCCATCTCACACAACCAAGCAATTACCGTGAGAGGATCTGGTCTCCCATCAAACTGCCCTAGCTGGAGGCGCATGAATCGCTGGAGGTAATCTGACTGATCTAGTTGACATGCCCTCAGAGTTGAAGGCTGATAGTCTAAGTTGCTCATCTGGGCAAATGCCTGCTGCATTGCCTCGATCAGATTAGAGAAATCTGGACGTTGAGGTTGTTTGGCACCTGGCTGGTGCCTCGGAACTCTTCTACGAGGCATCCTTAAAAGTCTGAAACAATATGCCAAGCTATTAGAGAGATAATGATGCATACTTGTCATAAAATAACTTCAGTCTAGTGTAATAGCGATACGTCCGAGCAATTAAACTCAAAGCTCTGATACCACAATTTCTATCACGACCCAAAACCCCGGCCAGTGGCAGAAGGGGAATTTCACAAAGATGGGAAATTCTATGATTTATTTGAAAAGTCTCTAAAAAGTTTTAGTTTTGTAAATAGTCCATTTTGATAAAGTATTTGGAATTTCATCCCGTGAACCTCTCCCACAGTTCGTATACACTATTAAACATAGATCGAATAATAATTGAAAAACAGAAAAATCAAATATAAGTCCAAGCATCATCATCATCTACAACAACAAGTTAAATCCCAGAATGGCATACATAAGTTTACAGACAAAATAGAAAGTAGTAATCTTAGTTCAATGCTAATACAAAATCCAAAACAGTCCAAACACCACAACAGTAGACTTCTAGCATTACCAAGAAATGAACTACAGTCAAGATGGCCTCTTACTCCTCCTGATTTCTAAGATCGTACTGAACATTACCTGAGGAAGGGATGAAGCCCGAGCATACAATGCCGAGTAGGAAAATAGTTACCTCGAAGAAAAAAACACCTACATGGTTAGTTCAAATCCAAAACATACACATACATATATATATATATAATCCAAACAAGGAGTCCATATATATAAAAGAGTGTAATCAAAACCATCAATCCATATGCACATGACACAAATCAACCCATACCCATGAACTCTCATCCTCTCATCTGTGGAAACTCAGGATGATGGCACTAAGTATGCCTAACAGCCTGCCTGACACCTAAGCCCATACCCAGAGAGGATACCCGTGCGTCGCCTACCAAATCTGGAGGGGCAACCGAATTGCCTACGCCTGCCAAATGGGGAGGTAATCAGAAGAACAAACCCCGCGTGAGTTTATGGACTTTCACAGACGGTGGGGCACACAGCGCCACACTGTAAAACCCATGATGCTAACACGGTACTCATGTATGATCCTATGACACGTGCAATCCAGAACTGAAGTGTAAAAACTACTGTACTCTGATTTTTCAGTAAAACATGCATAATAGGGTTTTATAGAAAAACGGGTAGTATAACGGCCCTATTTTTCATATACCCAAAATAACCTGCACACAGCAAATTCCCAGAGCAGTACAGTATATATCTCATACAACCAATTCCATCACATATAATTCAAATCATTAAAAACACATTTGTTCTTATATGCTGCAGAAAATAAGTTTTAACTCAAAAACGGTATAAAACGAAGGTAACTAAACCTCTACCTCACCGGAATAGCGATACCACACTATTGAGTCCTCAAGGTGTCGTTGACGATCACTCGGAGGGTCGGGAACCAATTCCAAGCCCTCAATCATCCTCTGGTGAAAAGTCAACTTCTCACCGGAGCTTCAATTTTACAAACGGACCTCTTTACTGAATTCCTAGAATCCAAAATAGCTAGGTTAGACATATAATTTGTCCAATTCTAGTCCGAGCCCACACCAGACCGGTGGCATGCAAAACGAGACAAAATCTCGACCATCCGATCTCGACTTTCGTGCCGATCACCAAACAACACAATATATATCAAACTTCTCCATTTTCCGAGTATATTCCAAAAATGCGGTCAAAAACACAATCCAACAGCCGGATCAAAAATTACAACCATAAACTCGAAATGCCCAAAAATGGCAACTTTCAATCCGGAAGAAATGGGGTTGAGATATATATACCTTGATGATCCTTGAGACGAGACGAATCCAACGGAACTAGTTGGGGGTCAAATGGTGACCGTGAATCGTCACCAGTGACGAAAAGTCCGAAACGGCCTCCTTGGAGATTTCCGGCGATGCAAGCGGCGGAGGCGACTGGGGACAAGCGGTGGAACTTCGGCGTGGCCTGGCGAGTCGACGCCGGTCGGTGGCACGGGCAGACGACGGCTGGCGGCGGTCCTGCGGCATCCTGCGGTGGTGCGGCCGAGAGAGAAGAGAGAGAAAGGTCGGGGAAGAAGAGAGAGAAGAGAGAGAGAGAGAGAGAAGTGAGTGAACAGGCCACGTGGCCTGTTTTGAATGGGCTGTGAAATTTTTCAAAAATTGCACATAAGTCCCTAAAATTTCAAATTTCTATCAATCTAGTCCCCCAAAATTTACAATTTAGTCCTTCTGCACAAAATTTTTATAAATTAATCCCCACAATATTATATCTGCAAAATTAGTAAATTATTCAAATTACCCTCGAAAATTTTGAGTTTTTACACCATCAGCTACGGAGGGAGAGCAGATCCACTGGGCATTCAAGGCCCGTGCCCCCGCCCCTCAATGATATACTCCCTTCTGATAGATAAAGTATATAATAGTTCCTATAAATAAATAAATTATATACAAAAGCTCTCGTCAAAAAATAAATAAATTGTAAAATAGCCTTACAAAATAAAAAAAAAATATGTAATTCTAGCCCCATTAGACAAAAATCTTAGCTCCTAACTCTCACTTTATCATTAAGATATACATCAATAAATAGTACTTCTTTAGCGGGTATTGTAATATTTATCTATTAATGAGTACTATAATTTCAATCATTTAATTTTGATAGATGGCTATAAGTATTTGATAATTGTACCAAAAAATATATTGTATTAAATATTATATAATTATAGAAAGTTATTTATTGACTTAGACGGTAGGTAACATGATTATTATCTGCTGAGGTAGATTTTCCCCTCCCCTAATTCCAATATTATATTAATTTATTCCTATATATAATTTTAAAAAAAAAAGAACTTTTTACCCTTTTATTTTTTAAAATTGATTCCTTTTTAAAGTCAAACAAAATTAACTTCTTTTTAATCACATTCTACTATGTAAAAAACCAATTACATATTCGTATTAAGAATTATGGAGTATATGAGATGTTTAAATTCCGTATGGTGAAAAACATGATTTTAGAGGGAAAAAAAGTAAAAAAATAAAAAGAATTAATATTGAACTTTTAATAATGATTTTCCTCATATATTGTATATAAAATGAAAAATTCCATTGATTATTCTAACTTATACTATGCAATATATTATCATGTTAAATTCCATTATTTATAATTTATTTATGTTATTATGATGTAATAGTGCATTTTTCAACCAATCATCAGACTATAGAAAAATTTAAATATAGCTTGGTATTATATTTAAAAAATATTATTTACCACATATTTTTAATAGAGTTGATATTAAAAGCTTCTGAATTATACCTATTATACCATTTTACCTTCTCAATTTTCAACTTACATAGATTCTTGAATTATGTTATCATTGCAATAACTAATGATCTTTTTATCATAAACTGTTAAATATTTAGTAAAAATAAGTGATTTTAGAGCACACGGTTTAGTAACTGTAGTCAAAAATGAGATTCTGAATTTTTAACTTAACACAGTATACTACCAAGATTTATGTAATTATTATAGTAGTAACCTTTTTTTTTTCACAAACTTGTTAAATTTTTAACAGAAATAAGTCATATGCAAAGAGCACAGATTAGTAACTCTTGCTAAAAATAAGATGTTGGCTTATAGAAGTAAATAATATCTAATTATATGCTTTATCCATGACTAGTTTAAATAATGTCTAATTATATGCTTTGTCCATGACTAATTTCTATTAACAAACTAATAGTTTGTGATAAAAAAAAGTTATTGCTATAACAATTACATAATTCAGGAGTCATTATTATGTGAGTTGAACATTCACGAATAAAGTGATATAATGAGTATAATTCAGAGATTAATATTGCTATATTTAACCTTTTTCAATATTTTTCTTTTGTTGAATTGATCCATAAAGTATGGGGCTATATAGGTACAATCTGTGTAACATGAGAATAATATGCAAAAAAGAAAAAAAAAAACTATATCGGATAGTTTTAGATTAAAAATAATAATTGAATAAACTTTAAAAGTAAATTTAAAAAAGATAAAGAAACAAAATGGGAGAAAAAATTGAATTAGACATTAATTAAGGAGATAGAAATTTGTGAAATTGACTCTTGATTGTAGATCATTTTTCATTCTGACAAACCACTGTGAGTAAAAACAAAAATACCCATACCCATTAATAAAACTATTGAAGATTACCTATCGAGAAAATGTATAGTTGCAAGAAGGGCCCTTATATATGGATCACTACTAAATAGATCTTAGTACTGGGAAAAAAATCGTTGATTATTTAAAATCTGTAGATTAAATGAAAATATCATATTAACTATAAATCATAACGGGACAATTGAGAAAATTAGAGTTAAATATTCAATTTATAACATCGATCCATATTAAGAATAAAAAAAATAGTAATTGAAAAAAAGAACACGTAAAAATTATAAAAAAAAAAAACGAAGGCGCGAGAGTCTAACTGCATTCTGCCTGAAAATTTAATTTAATTCACTATCTTTGGTCGTCCCACGCAACAGACCAAATAGTGCTTTTATTTTTATTTTTTTATTTTGAGAGAGAGATCGCAATTAAAAGCCTAAATAGTTCGTAATAGAGCTTGTTCTTTAAATTAATTTTTCACATAAATAAGATATTGATCTAATTTAATATTTTTCGAATACAGAAAAAAAAAATGTCGGCTTTAAAATAATATAATCCCTATATAATTCTAATGAGAAAGTAAATTTCATTTAATATAACTATAATATCTGGAAACAGAAAATGTATTAAAAAGAAAACTTAACATTAAAAAACTATTTGAAATTCTGCAGTTCGTCCGATGATATAATCAATCATATCTTTATTTGGTCGCCCCACGCAAAAGATCGTATAATTAATGGGTGAGCTTGTGATTTAAATTAATGTTTGAGATAGACAAAATATTGTTGTTTAATTTAAATTTCAGAATAAGAAAAACAAATAATGCCGGTTTTTAGTAAGAATATCCATCTGTTCTCACCAGAAAATAGATTTTTCAGTTACATAATATACATCGGTACAATAATTTCAAAACACGTCAAAACGTTTTTTCTTGGAAGTAAGATTGGCTTCGAACTTTACAGCCTCCATATGTTAGCATGTCTGACTACCGCCCTCCAACCACAAAACATATAAGATCTTAGACGTGAATTCCTTATAAGTCTAGTAAATGTTCTTTTTTCCACTTCATGTTTAGTGCATGTTCATTTTTTTTCCCTTCTTATATATACATAAACGACTATATCATTTCCTAAACTAGATATATCAACTGATATAGGGAAAATTTGATTTTCTATGGTGAAATTTTAACAATTATAAAAACACTTCCCCTCCCATTCTTCTTTTTCTTTTTTTTTTTTTTCCAAATCTTGGATTTATTTAAAGCAATACTAATTTTTTCCACTAAAGAAGGTACTTCATACAACCAGATTACTTATTCAAAACTTTAGTTTGTCAAAAGTAATTGAGCTAAGCAATTCAACATCTTTTTTAATCAATTAGATCGTCCAATATTTTCAATTTTTAGCATCTATAAATGTTTTCTATAAGAATATAGATAACTACAAGAAAAGTGGCTCTTAGAGACGAAAATTTCGTCTCTAAAACTTTAAATTTTAACTCTGAAACCTTTTAGATATGAAAAATATTTCATCGACCGTCTTTATCTACTTTCTTGTAGCTAAATATTTTAGAGACGAAATATTTATTCTTATCTAATTATTAATAATTAGAGACGAATAATTTTCAACTCTAAACTTATTGTCTCTTAATATAGTATTTGCACCAAATATTCCTTGTACATTTATTCTAAACACCCAATTTTTTGGGAGTATTTTGGTATTTTTATCAATATTTGAAAAAAAATAAAGAAAACACACCCACATGTCATTTCCCGATTCCTCCACATGCTCTCACTTCTTCTTTTCTTTTTGTTTTTTTTTTTTAATCCTCGTCATTCATGCATTCATGCATGAGACACCCCATTCCCCACCATCACTATCATCTTCTTCTTTGTCTATCCTCCCTTGGCAAGAGCTCAACAAACACTAGATCAACTCCTCTTGAGCCATTTTCTTGTCCACCCAACATCATAAGACAATTAAACCACCTAAACATCTCTCACTCGGTAAGGTTCGATTGAAGAAGTCCCACGCCAGCAAGAGAAGAAAAAACCGGTGAGCTTCCCATTGACGACGTAACCGACTGGCTAAAGCACCGACGCATTGTGAGCTAGCCATATTGCCAACGAAACTTAGTCCTCGTGTTCTTTGCTTGAGCCGCTGCGAAGGACGAGAGCCGGAAGTTTGTTTATGGAACGTCTCCGCCACTGCTTTCGATAAAACTTATGAGAGGAAAGATTACTCTATATGAAATTAGAATCGGGATTCAAGCCATTTTTCAGATGAAAAGTTGCTGTTTTAATAAATAATTCGGTGAAAATGGTATTTATGTAAATCAAATTATAAAAGTTGATAATTTTGTAAGTCAAATTCATAAAATAGTATTTTTGAAACTTGACATACTACTTGGCTGGTATGGCTGATAATGGACCTAGGGCCAAGTGAAAATGCTATTTTTATAAATAAAATGGAAAGTTAGTAAATTCGTAACTAAATCCAGCCAAAAATCGAATTTTTGTAACCATAATAAATGTTGAGCCATTTGGGCCTCAGGCCTATGGATTAAAAAAAAAAAGAGGCTAGAAGCGATATTTTTATAAATAATTCCAGAATATTGTTATATGTATAAATACTTTTCGAAAAATGATAATTTGTAATCTGATAAAGTATTATGCTTAAAGTGCGATATATAAAAAATTGGACCTCAGACCGAGTTGAGAAAAAAATGATATTTTCCTACATAGTACTAAGATATTGATATTTTTGAAATACATTCTAAAAAGTTGTAGTTTTGTAACTTTTCGAACATCGAAACGAAGTATTTTAACTACAAAATCAGATTCAATGAGATCGAGAGATGAATTTTGATATATAACATCGATATGTTTCGATATGACACGAATTTCGAAACATGAAGTTCGAGAATAGTCTCGTTTTGCATGCTACGAAACAGTTTCGGTCTAAAACCCAAATCAGTCAAATTATATATCTAAATTAACTATTTTGGAAACTAGAACTTCAATGGTGACATTTTTTTTTTTCTAATTGAGGCTCCATTGGAAAAGTAATTTCTCAAGCAAGCGAATTTGGATTCTAATTTGCCAAGTAAACTTCCAAATGACACATGAAAATTACCACGAGCTTTGGTAGCATGTTGTTGTTACTTGATTGAGGTAAGAATTCGATTACTTGACTTTACAATAGTTTTTATTATAAATGTATTTATGTGATCAAATATGAAATTTTGCGAAATGGTTTGTGAAAATGTGTTTATGAACTATTTTGGAAAAATTGATGAGCTTGGGAAATTGGTTTTTAGAACTGAATATGGTTTGATTAAAGACTACTATATGGTTATTTATGATTTTATAAAAAATAGTATATCACCTCATTCATGTTATTCATATAGTATTGCATTATATATTCATCTCACTCGACCGATGAAATCATGGTATTCCAATAAAACACTAGAATCATGGTGTTCCAAAAGAATATTGAAAAAAAAAATAAAAAGAAAAAAAAAACACGGTATTCCAAAAGAATACTAGAATGAAAACAAAAGGAAAAAAAAAGGAAAAAAAAACTCACAGTAATCAATTAGATAGTTAAAACTCACGTATGTCAAAAATATAGACATTGCAGAATTAGATAGTATTTACTGCATTTACAAATAACTTGAATAGATATGTAATTATTTTAAAAATGAGTTTACCAAAGGTTTGGAATTTTGTAAACCTTTAAAAAATAGTTTACTAAGTAGATTTTGGAAATAAAAGTTTTGGAATAGTTTACTAATTATGGAGGAAGTTGAAATAAGTATATCGTTTATTACTAATAACTTGTAATTAAATTTTTACTGAGTATTTACAAATTCACCCCTTACTTTTCTCCCTCTTCAGGTTAGATGATCGATTGATTAATATTCGTGTCTTAACAATTCTTCTAGGCTCATATAATCTTACTTGTTGGTATTGTCCTACTCTCCTCTTTATTTATTCATTGATTAATAACATATACAAGTAGATGTATGAAGGAGTTTTAATTGTAATTAAATAAATATTGTGTAAATATGACTTTTGTAAAAATTTAATTTTCTTGAAGACTATTGTTATTTATGAATGTTTTAAAATTATGAAATTTCTCCCAATAATTTTTGTAAAATATTTTATGTAAATTTATATTTGTGAAATTTCCATTATGCTGGTGGCCCGGGATCTAGGTCGTGATATTTATAGAGTCAAAAATGTTAATATGTTAATAGCAATTTGAATGGAATTTTTTCCACCAACGATTTACAAACAAAACATTAATTTAGTCTCTATTGGGTACTTTTTAGAGATGAAAATTTAGTCGATAAGAATATTTAGGTATAACAATACTCTAGTCTCTAAAGATTTCATCTCTAAATACCTATTTTCTTGTAGTCGAATCCCATTGATATATTCAATTATTTTGCTATAGCGTCTGACTAATGGTCTTTTTTTTTTTTTTTCAAATAGGCTCAAAATTCAGTCACTTTGCTAAAAGCCCCTAAACAGAACATCTCGTTGGAATCCATAAAAGGCTAATAAAACAAAGGGTCTTATAGCGTAATAATTGAATTTTTGGCCTAATTTAAGTAAATGTCTGTTTCTCAAATGTTATAACAAATTGTCCAATATATATGTTTATATACTAAGTGTAAAATATTATATACCAAGCATAAATATTTATATATTTAGTACATTAACTAAAATTGATAGATATACTTATCTACAAAGTGTAAATATATATATATTTGGACATTCAATTATAAAATTTAAAAAGTGGATATCTACTTTATCAAATTTAAAATATTATTATTCACCTAAATTTCTTTAAAAGAAAAAGTAATCGTAGAAAATAATCATTTTCATTTACCAAAAAATTTAGGTGGAGGACTAATATTTTAAATTAGATTAAGTAGATGTTAACTTTCTAAATTTTATAATTAAATGTCCAAGTATATATATTTTTATACTTAATAGATAAGTATATCTACCAATTTCAGTTAATGTACTGAGTATATAAGACCGTTTTTTACCCTACATATTAGTAAACATGCAATTTTGTATACTAAATAGTCATTTATGTCAATTTCTACACTTAGTATATTCGATATAAATTCATCATTTTCATATCAATTATATAAGTGTTTAAACTAAGTAGATCATATATTAATATATACGGGTCTTTATGTTAATTATATTAGTTTTATACTTAATCAATCGTCTATTAGTTGTAATGTCTGATAGAGTTAATATGATACATATGTACGTACTTTTGGCCATTTGTTACAAAATTTAAAAACACTAGCATTTACTCAAAAGAGGCCTTAGAATTTGGCCATTTCACTAATATTCCAATTATAGAAGCTATCAATAAACCCAAAAAAAAAAAATAGGACTTTTTAGCCAAATGGCAGAATTTTAGATTATAGTTTGTAAAAATAGCTGAATATTAAAAATTATTTGATAAATGGTTGTTTTTATATTTTGTACATCAAAAATATATTAATTTATTTTAAAAAAAATTGATTTACTTTATATAAAATAGATCAACTAAAAAAAGACCATTCGTCAAAATATAATTATAAAACAATCTTTTATTAAATAAGTGTATAAAATGGCTATTTTTAAAATTGATCTTTAAAAAAAAGGTCATTTCTTATGAATACTTAAAAGAAAATCTGGGCAGCAAACCAAAACATGAACTCAATTCATGCCTAATAATAAAGCCAACTTTAAATAGTGTAAAACATTTTAATTGGGCTCTATAGAAGGCAAATAAATAAAGACCAATATTAAATAATAAAGGAACTATGATTTTATGTGGTAAAATTTCTAAAAAACCATTGAAAAATCTGAGATTTATTTTTAAAAAAATAGAATTTTTAAAAGTATTTAGAAAATACTAATTTTTACCACTTTCAAGGTTATCTAAGATAACTAGCTGGGTTTCTTAAGATAATATCACCTTAAGTAGCTTAAGTAGTTACCTTAAGTAACCCGAGTAGCTATCTTAAGTATATTTGGAAAATTCTAATTTTTTTGAGAATAAAACAAGTTATAAATTTCTAAATTTATTTAAAAGTATTATTTTTCTAAATATATTTTTAAAATGGTATTTCTATAATAAATCTAGGATTTTTTAATTTTTTGAATGCGCTTGTATTTCTGTAAGAAGCTCTAAATAATATCGATAAGGGATATTAGGAAATTTATGCCTAGTACATGTTTTTATAATTTATTTTCATAAATATTTGTTTTTAATTTTTTTTTAAAAAACCTCATTTTTATGGTCTATATTTCATATTCAAAATATGAATTGTCTATATTTACAATATAAATATTATCTATGAGGTACACATTTCATATATAAAATATGAATGGTATACATTTACTATTGTTTATATTTTTTATTACAAATTTGACTTATGGTGCACGTTTTAAAATGTATGTCAATTTTTAGTATAATTTTTATTCATAAAATATATACCACGGTATACATTTAATACATGAAATATATTCTGTGGTATATATTTATGTGTAAAGTAATAGTAGTTTACATTTCTCTAAAAATAGGTATAAAAACAAAAATAAAAAACATGTATTTATAAAAATAAGGTTTGGAAAACGGGTGTTCATGAAATTTTCCCATATTAGTATATCAAGTTTCAATGTATCGATTTGTTTTAAATAATTATATAAACCATATTGTAAAAGTAGTATATGCTTTTAAAATTTAATACATAGTACATCAATACAACAGTTTTTATTTATATCATTTATCATTTCTTATGTTAATTATATTTGATTTCGGGATTCTAATACTTGCAACTATAAAAACAAAAAATAATTACTGAGATATGGTGGGTTGGATTTTTTCCAAGGTATCGCTTTTTCAGAAAATACCACTTTTTAAAAAAAATTAGAAAAATACTAATTTTAAAATTAATAGTAGTTACTAATATCTAAAAAATAGTTCCCAATTACTAGTTATATACTAGTTATAAATAGCTTTGATTACAAACTGCTAATGTTCGAAAACTGGTTACTAGTTACTATTTTAGAAAATAGTATTTTTCTAAAACATTTTAAAAAATGATATTTTTTTTAAAAAAATACAGTACATGATCTAAAAAAAATTGAGCCCACCACATATTTCCAATTCTTTTCTAAAAACATGATACATTGCCTAATTTTCACTTTGATTTTATATATTGTCAGTATGATATTTTTGGTTATTTTGCTATAATTTAAAAGTAACTTGTGGCAATACAAAATTGGTCCATCAAAATTCAACCATTTCGCTTAAAGCCCAATCCCAATTATAAAGAATAGTATTAAGTAAAAATTAGGTTTTGTACACTAGTTTTAGAAAATAATTGAAAATATATAGTGAGCTCAGTTTTTTTCGAGATTTAATAATGTGTTTTTAGAAAAATATAACTTTTAAAAAAATTTAGAAAGCTATTTTTAAAATAGTAACTATTAACTGGTAACTAATTTTCTAACACTGATAATTAGTAACTAACGGTATTTATAACTTATAAATGATAATCGGTAATTAGTTTTCAGACATTAGTAACTAATAATTATTTTAAAAATAACTTTTTCTAAAAATTTTTTTAAAATAATATTCTCTAAAAAAAACGGTGCGGGAAAAATGAAACCCACCGTATTTTTATAATTTTTTTATTCAGTAGAAGTGATAGAAACCCTTTTAATACAGATTTTCGTAAAATTTTATGTAAAGTATGAAGTAAGGATTGAGTTTTTTGAATTTTCCGACCTCCTTTTAAAAAACTCACACAGAGACGGTATATGACGTCAAAATAGATATTATAATATTTTTTTATAATATCAAATAATAATAATAATAATAAATGAATTAACTGACTCTAGGCTACTTGTCAGCATGGACAACTGAGCGCTGGCAAGGTTAGCAGAGAGTAGACCTGTCAAAATGGGCCAGGTCCAATGGGCTGGTTCGCGGCCCGGTTAGGTAGCCCGCAGGCCGAACCGGCCTGAGCCCAGTCCGGTCTTATTCCCATGGCCGGGCTGGGCCTAACATTCTGAGCCCGCATGCCGGCCCGGCCCGACCCGACTGTCAGCTCGGATTGGGCCGGTTTGGCCCGCCCGCCCTTTTTTTTAAAATTAAAATAAGTTTTAAAAAAAAATATTTGGGCGCATAGGGCCCGATTCATTTATGGCCTATGGGCCATTTGGGGTTTGGGCATATAGCCATTAGCCAACGACTATTTTTTTTTTTATAATTAAAAAATTTGAAAAAAAAAATCTTTAAATTTTAAACTATAAATACATCTTTTTATCCTCACCTATTCTTCACACAAATAACTCTCTTCTATCTTCATTCTCTCATTTCACTATTATTTTCTCAAATTCTCAATTTACATTATCTAAATAATTATATAATCTAATAACCATTTAATATTAATAATTATAAAATTATAATCTATAGTTATATTCTCTATTTCTATTTTTAAGATTCAATTCTTCCAAATTCCAATATCCAAGTATTCAACTAAAATCCAAGTCAAAAGTCTACTCAAATCTCAATTCAAGATAATTTCGATTTCTAAATTTTTTAAAGTTTAATTTATCACTCTTGTCTTTTTACTATGAATTAGTAAATTATCACTACAATCTATGTAGATAGACATAGACATAGTTAGTATAGAAAATAGAAAAATGTTTAATATTAAATTGTTAATTTTAATTTTAATAAAAGTTAAATTTAGTCAATGTAGTAAAATAGTAATATGTTTATTATCTTTTTAATTTAAATTAGTTAGTGTAGTAATNTTAAATTGTTAATTTTAATTTTAATAAAAGTTAAATTTAGTCAATGTAATAAAATAGTAATATGTTCATTATCTTTTTAATTTAAATTAGTTAGTATAATAATATGTTTAAAGTTAAATTGTTAATTTAAATTGTTAATCTTCATATTAATTTGGAGATGGATGTTAATGTAGAAGAAGAACAAATCCGCATAATGGAAAGGGGGACCAAGTCCCCGAAAAACAAAGTTCAATTTTTGTATTGTGTTAACATCTAACATTTGGAGTGCTAATTCTAAACAAGATTATATAAGTGTAGTTGCTCATTATTGTGATGAAAAATGGATATTGCAAAAAGAATAATTGGTTTTAAAGTCGTTGATCATAGGCATACTGCTAAAATTATCTGTGAAAGAATCTTAAATGTTATAGAAGAATATGGCATAGTAAACCGCATTATTTCTATTATTTTTGATAATGCTACGTCCAATACAAAGGCCATAAAATTACTTCAAAACTTGGTACGCTCATACGCTGGAGGAGTTTTATTATATCAACATTGTGCATGCCATATAATTAACCTAATCGTCAAATCAGGTATTGAAATACTATCTATATACATTGAAAATGTTCGAAATGCTATTGTTTACATTCATGCTTCTAATCCTCGTACTGCTAAATTTAAAATATATTGTAAAGCTGAAGGGTTACCTCCAAGAAAATTTTAATTTAATATGCTTGTAAAGTGGAATTCCACCTATTTGATGCTAAAAAATGTAATAGCGTATAAAAATGCTATTATTATATTTTACAATTCAAAAACAGGTTCACTAAATTTAAAAGATGACGATTGGTTTATTTGTGAAAAATTTGTACAATTTTTAGAAGTTTTTATGATGCTACCGTTGCTTTATCTAGTATTTATTATCCTACTTCTCCAATTATTTTACATCACATATTTTTTATTGCGTTAATGTTTTCTAAAGAAAAATATGACCCTATATTTGGACCTATGATAATTAAAATGCAAGAAGTTTATTTGAAATATTGGTCTGAAATTCCTTTATTATTTTTCTTTGTTTTTATTTTAGATCCTAGAGCTAAATTAAATGGTCTTTCTGGTAATATTGGTCACATTGGCGATGCTTTAGATTTAGATTTTACAGTCCAATATACTAACGCTCATGATAAGTTTTTTGAACTATTTAGTGTATATGAGGGTAAGTTTAGCAGGACGAATATGAGTCAACAAGAAATCCCACAATAAACTGAAGACCGATCAAAGAAGAAGTCTATCTGATCCTATATTCATGGGTGTGGGCATAGCTCATCATCATCATCATCAAGTTCAAGTCAACAATATGGTATATTACCAACAACAACGAATCTGCCGCAATCCTCGGAGCTTAACCAATATCTTAAGCTAGATTCCGACATCGACTATGAAGATAAAAACTTCAAAGTTTTGGAATGGTGGCAAAACCGTCAAGGAAAATTTCTCGTGCTTTCACAATTAGCACGTGATATCTTAATTATTTCGGTATCCACGGTTTCTTCGAAGTCTGCTTTTAGCACCACTGGGAGGATATTAGATGTTTGAAGAACTTCGTTAACTCCTAAAATGGTTGAAGTGCTAACATGTGTTAAAGATTGGGAGCAAGCGGCGAAACGAAATCAACATACTATTCACAATGAAAAATTGGCCAAAAACTTCAATAATTTGTACATGAACGACAATGATCAATTATGAATAATGAATTAATGATGAATTTGTTATTTTTCAAATATAATTTACTTTTTTTTTCATCAACTAAAGTTATGTGTTCTTTTTTAATTTTTATCATAAAAATTGTAAAATTATTTGTGATAAAAACTTTATCATATATATATAATTTGATTTTTTTTAATTGTTCAAATTCATTAAAAAGTTTATATTAAAACCTTTCAAATAAAAAAGGCCAACATGAGGTAATTAGGTAAAGAAAATTTTATCAATAAATTTGAATTTGTTATTTTTCAAATTTATTTTATTTTTTTTCATCAACTTATTACTTAAGTTATGTATTATTTTTTAATTTTTATCATAAAACTTGTAAAATAATTTGTGATAAAAGTTTTATCACATATTCATATATATAATTTTTTTTAATTATTAAAATTCATAAAAAAATATATCTAAAAATATTTTTTTTAAAAAGGGCCAAAATGCGGGCTGGGCGGGCGGGACTAGGCCCAGCCTGCCTACGAGCTCGCCTGGGCCTCCTCTTAATTTATACGGGCTAGGCCGGGCTTCCTCATCATTCATACAGGCCGAGCCGGCCCATCACTTGAAAATAGCCTTTTGTGGGCGGGCCGGGCCGGGCCGGCCCGCCCATTTTGACAGCATTAGTTGAGAACTGTCAACTTTCATTTTTTTCTAAAATTTGTTTTAATATTATAAAAATTTATATTAGTTTTTAACTTTTTTAAAAAAATGTAGCTTTTTCTTTTCATTTCTTTTTTCTTTTGCGTTTATTTTATATAGGATAGGGTTTTTTTAAATATTTTTATGATAGTTTATTTTTTATATAAAAATATTTAAGGACATTACGTTCATTTTTAAAAAAATTATTTTTCACGTATATTTATCTAATTTTTGACCTTTTTCTTCCTTTTAATTTAGAAATTTTACACATTAATCTTTAATAAAACTGAAATTAAGTAATTTTAGATATCTATTCTATACTAGGCTCATGTTGTGATACTAAAATGACTTTTTTTTTTCTTTTTCTTTTTTTAGCTTTTACCCAACTATTAAGATTGTTCAGTTTAATTATTTTCATTATTTGAATTATGAATAGAGACCAATGTTATTACGCTTTAAGTATCTAATCAATGTATCAAACTCTTACTGGATAGTTCAACGAGTGATTTTGGTGAGATACTAACAGTCACAATCATGCATGTGTCTATCGACGCTCACCACCACATTAAGTGCGTTGATCGGTAAATATTTAGAGTTCAACATTTCTTATTACAAAAGAAAAAAATATATAGATTACAAGTATCCTAAAGTGTTACTTATTGTATCCGAAATATGGTAAATAGTTCGAGTTAAGCATTTCTTATTACAAAATAAGAAGGGAAAAAGAGATTATGAGGTATGCTAAATTGTTACTTATAGTATCTGAAAAGTTGGAATGAGAGTTATGCATTAGTTATTGCACACGCAAAAATAGTATCTAACCTTATTAACTATTGTATCCAAAAAATTGGAAGGCAAGTTTTACATTTCTTTTTGTAAATATATATATATATATGTAATAAGAAAAAAAAAATTTGTTGCCGTAGGTATCTAACATTATTACTGGAAGTATCTTATGTTATTACCAACTAAAAATAGAGTTTGACATACCTTATTTATATATATATATATATATATATATATATATATATATAAATTACCACAGGTATCATATTATGTTACCGATTGTATCTAGAAATAGAAGGGGTTTCATGATTATTATTACCAAAATTAATATAAGATATTTATGGTATTCTGTAAAATAAAATAGGAGTTTGACATCCATTGTAGCAATAACTAATTGAAAAACAGAACTAGTAGATACGGTCTCCCATTTGGATACCAACGGTTGCTATTAAAAAACTAATGGAATCCAACAAATAGAAAAATTATTGCAAAAATTACAATCGGTATCTTACAATGTTACCAATGTTATTTAGGAAATTAAAATAAGTGTTTGGGCATATGTTATTTTCAAAAGTCATTTTTTTATAATTTTTTTTGCCTCATATTTTTTAAGCAACGCATATAAATATTCATATTTTTCAAGAAACCAAAAAAAAAAAAAAAATAGAACTCAAGCATCTAGAAGGTTAGAATAGGGCTTGAGCATTTCTCATTTATAAAATAAGTACTGTTTAATTAATTCTATTACAAATTTCAGATATGTCAATTTTAAAAATTACTCAAAAAAATGTCAATGAAATTAAAAGTATATAGTTGCCAAAATCTAGAAATACTCTCCCAATTAAAGTGGAGAATTAAATTAGCTGGAAAGAATGTATTTTTGAATAAAAGAGCTGCAAAAGATTAATAAATAAAGAAATTAACTTAAAAAAAAAAAAAACAAATGTGTGTCAGCGCCATTAACTCAAGGCGTTGATCTGCGGATGACAGGCACATGTAATGCGTCTGTCTTGTTTTTATTTTTTTTTAAGAGTTTTTCTTTAAAGGGTTTGGTTTACAAATGTCAGGTTGTATAAAAAGACATGCTCATTGTATTTTTATAGCTTTTAACAGCAAAATTCATATTTTTACGTCTTTTTCCGTGTTTCCGTATTTTTTGAATATTTTGTGTAGGTATCTGTATTTTCGTACTTATCGCAAAACAGAACACATACTCCATTAAAACCAATAGCAATGCCTAGTTTTAAACAATTCAAAACATCTTCATTGGGCTATATGGGCTAGAAAAATATCTTTATTGGATTCTATTACAGGCAAGGCAAGAAAGCAAGAAAGAATGAGGAAATTTGATTTATATGATAAATTTTCAGAAAAGATTGAAAACTTTTGGATATTGATTTCGTATGAAAAATTCTGAATTTATTTACAAAAATTATTTTTAAGAATATTTAGAAAGACATCACTTTTTATTAAATTATTTTGAGAATATTTAGAAAAATATCACTTTTTATTAACCATATTTGAAATAATTCATCATTTGGACTGATTAGCTTGAGTACTATTAAAAAATATTAATTTTTTAAAAATAGTACTTTTCTAAATATTTGAAAGTGTTATTTTTCAAAACAGTTGATAACTGATTTTTCTAAACTAATCAGGGGTTTCCAAATATTCAGTGCATCCGATAAAAGACATTTTTCTAAATATTTTTAAAAATGTTATTTTTCAAAAAGAGTTGATAACTGACATTTTTCTAAATTAATCTGGTTGTTTCCAAACTAATTTTTAGTATGACTTTTATTAGCAAATTATTGTGTATTCATATCAAATTCTAATTTCACAATTTATAAAAATTTCAAACTAGTTTTATGGGAACATCTTTATTAAAGAAATCCCTCCAAAAATAGGCGTATGCCACGTTATGTAGCGAGCACACAGTATTCTTTAGTAAAAGGCGAAAGAATAGTTCGCTTTGTGCTCACCACATGGCTCCGTGATTTGCATAGTTGAATTATTGTCGTTTTATAACTACTGTTTTAAAAGTTTAAGGTTTAGGTATAAACGATGTGGGACTAGGACTATATGAGAATGGGTTGACTGTTGACATTCTAAAAGGAGATGACATGCATTCACGCAAAGTAGAGGATAAATAATTCGTGGAAAGATAATTCTCAATTCATTCGAAAGTGCAAATGACTATTATTTAATAGTTAATCTTAATTTGGAGTGGCTATCTTCTTAGTCTCTCATACTTTGAATGAAATGAATCCAAATAGCCATATAAATATATACATAGTAGTCATTGATATCATAATTATCTATGTTTTAGTCTCTAAGATATATAAACTTATTTTGTCATCTAATCTAGCCAAATATTCCGTTAACTAACTTACTATTTCATCGTCTAATCTTAACTAAGATTTTGTCAACTGTTGACGGAGGTTTTATCAACAATAAATTTAGAAAAAATTAAAAGATGTGGCTTGTGCGAATTGAGTTAATAATCAAAGCAAATAAAGAGAGAGGATTTTATAGTGGTTCAGCCCCGAAAAAGATGAGCTTACGTCCACTATTTTTCACTATTTTATGGAGAATTACAAGCACTCAAAGTTACAATGTCTTGTCTGGAAATTCCTCTCAAATTGGGAGTTGGAATTCTGAAGTCTGGAAATTTGAAAACTAAAAAGCAATTGGAATACTGAAAAACTGATCACTCCCTCTGGAACATTGAGTCCCTAAGTGAAAATGAGTAACTATACAATCGAGTAACACAATTTAAGTAACAACATAATTGGATAACCACTCAAAACGGATAACTGGTTGATCATAAATAGAGGACTCCTGTTTCTCTTTCCTTGCAGGTTTCCTGTTTGACAAAGCATAGACTTGTTTCCCTTTTCTCACGGAAGAGGTCGCCCACAACTTATACAGAGAAGGTCGCACATACTTATGCAAAAGAGGTCAAACGACTACACAGAGGAGGTCGCATATAACCTAAGCGGAAGAGGTCGCACATATCCAATACGAAGGAGGTCGAACTTAACCCTTATGCGACCTTAGGATTTTAGACCGCACAACAATTACCCCCCAGCTCCATTAGTTCTTTAGGACAAAATGGAGCTTCTAATTACCGTGCCACCTTAAAAATGTGATGTCATGACCTAAACTTGAGATCTCTGAAGAGTCGAAGAGTCGCCAGATTTCAAATCCCATCTCTCAAGATCACGCGTATCTTTTTCTGACGGAAGAGAACACGTGTAGCCTTTTCTGAGAAAGAGCGGAATTCGAGGAAGTCTAATAATTTCAACCGTCTTTCTTTTAAAACCAAATCTTTTCAAATTTTAAACAATTCTGATTTTTCGGAAAGAATCAAATCCCACGCAAACTTCGGCCTTCAGATTTAAAAATCAAATTCTCTGATCTACGGCTGTGATTTAACGGTACTTGGAATATAAATATCAGAAACCAGTCTGTTCCTGTTTTATTTCATTGTTTTCATCTCAGAAAATATCAAACTTCAGAGAACCCTAGAGCGTCGTTTCATCCTTCAGCTCGCACAATCACAGTTTCTTCTCCGACGAAGTTCCAACCACCTCAAATCCTCCGCTTCTGAAGAAAGGTCAGTTCATTTCTTCTCTTATTTCTTCTGTTCTTGAAAAAGTAATTTCAATCTTTAAGAATAAAAACTCATCCCACACTGGTGAAATGAGAATTATTTTTTATTCTCCTTTTTCAGTTCGTAGGATAGACTTACTAGATAATAACCAGAAACGAACCTGTGAAAAGAATTTTCTAGGGTCTAATACCCTATTTCATTTCCCAACGAACTGCTCGAACATTTATTTTCTGATGAACTGCTCGAACATTTTTACGAATCCGTAGACCTCTTAGGAATAAGCTTGCTTGCTTAGTATAATCTTGGGATGAATACCCAAAGTGCTGGTATAGTGAGAATCCTCGATGCCTGAATCCCTGCGTATTTCTTTTCAGATGTCTAGTAGTGATGAATTTAGGGAAGGGAATGCGTTTTCTAGAGATTCTGACTCGAGTGTTAGTTCCATAAACCTTAAAGATTACCTCGAGCCAGAACCCGAGATAGAAATAAAAGGAGTCAGACAGAGTAGTCCTCGAATAGGCGATCTCCCTCAGGATCAGTGGCCCAGACATATCAGGGATGCCCCTGCATTTTCATCTGGCTACCAATATGTAGAAGGGAATTGGTCATGTACCAATATAAGGACGAGCTGCACATCGAACAAACTCAGCAAAATTGCGAGCAGCTATAAGATCGCCATACCCCTTCGCCTACCTATGGAATTCAACCGACCACACACTCCACCACGTGGACTCGCTTCTTTCTCTGAATTAGTTCTCAAGTGTGATGTTCATCTCCCACTTCATTCGTTTATAAAATCGATCATTGATTACTATCGGGTCGTCCCTTTTCAACTAACCCCTAATACCTATAGATATATGGTAGGTTTGTATATACTGTACCATAAATTAGGTTTAGAGACCTCTTCTCCTGAGGAATTCACTTGGTTTTACCAAGTGAAATCAAACCCGTCAGATCTTGGCTTCTTCTATGCGAGCAAATGGTCGAACCAGGCAATAAAAATGATCTACGGGGTTCGCAACAATATGGGAAAATGGAAAAATCCATTTTTCCACTTTGACTATACGGATAACGGCTTCTTTCAAAATCCCGGTAGGTAGTCTTCCAATTTATCGCCTTTTTCTATTTTGTTACTTTTATCCTGATCGCATTCGAATGTCATCGCAGATAATAGGGATCATCCCGGACTCTCCAAGGAACAACTCGCAAGGGTATATAAAATCAACGACCTTCCAATTGAGGAATTTAATTGGAAGGTACTAGGTACTTCGAATAACCTGGTCGCTTACGGTCTGCTTCCAAAGGGAACCGCGTTCCTAGACCCCCCGGTTCTTTCGTCTAAGCCATCGAGCTCAAAGAAGAAGCCAAGGAAAAGGACAAATTTAGGTGCCTCGTCTTTAAGAATTAGAAAACGAAAAGTACCAGCCATCCTTCCAACCTCAGAACCTTCATCTCTAGAGACAGTGTCACCACCAGCTCCTCAACCAACTCCACAAGAAGAAGGTAATTACACGTGTATTCTAATTACCCTTATATTATATTTCCTCGCTCACTAACATATCTATACAGAGATGGTCATTGGTAGCGGCTTGCGAGCACCACCTTTAACTCTCGGGTCTATGACAAAAACCAAAACACCCGAGAATACCCCGCCATCAAAAGGGAAGGAGAAGGTCGACAGCTCGAAGAAGAGAAAAGTTGCCTTCGAGGACTTCCCAGCAAGCTCGCCTCCACCACAACCTCAGCCAACGAGTCATCCTGAACCCCCCACCGAGGCTGCCACTTCTTCAGAACCGACCTTGGCAGATAAGTGTGAAGAGCTCTTCGCACTCCTCAACCAATTACCAGAGAAGGCCGGTATGAGCGCAGCCTTTATTGATCGCTTCACATCTGAGGAAGGTTGGGAGCGAATGAAACGACGTTCTGCCAAGGTCGCTTTTGGTTCTGCGATGAGGATGCTGGCCAATGTAAGCTTTTCTATCTTCTCCTCGAATGTATTCTCTTGGTGTTAACAATTAGATTTTTTTTTTTAGACTGCGGCTGCTGCTGTCCTGATGCACGACTCGGCTCTCGAATGCTTGGAGAAGGCTGAAAAAGTTGAAGAGATAACGCAAGCATTCGAGAACTCGGAGAAGGCTCGGGAGGAGGAGAGAACGGCCTTCAACTTGGAGAAGCAGCAGATGCTCGAAGACCTGGCCAAGGAGAGACTCGAGAAGGAGAATCTCGAGGAGAAAGTCAAAGAGCTCGAGAAGGCCATTTCTGAGCATCCGGATTGCATAAGGGAAGCGACCACTGAGGCGGTTCACAAAGCTATTGAGGAGTTCAGGACGACTGAAGTCAAAGAACTCGAAGATAAAGCTAGTGATATCGCCTCGTCAACCATCATTTTCAATATTTTCTGCGAGCATCCGGATTTTGGCTTCTCCATCCTTGGCGAGGACGTGGTCGAGCTCGTGCAAAGCTGGAGGGAAGATACTTCCAAAGCTGGGGATGGCGGCACGAGCCCTTCTGCATAACTTTGTTCTTTTTTATATTATTTTTAGAACAATGTGGGCTTGGTCCCCCTTCCTTTCTGTGCATGTACGGGTGACTTTCTTTTAATAAATATTATTATTTTTTGCTCCTGCAAAACAATGAAAACATAATAGTAATTTTAACTAAGTAGTCAATCACAGTGATTGATCAGTACGCTTTTAGCGATTTGAATCCGACTAACTTAAAACGAGTTTTAAGCGTTAGGATAGGTTAGGTCGCTTAAGAAAATAGTCAATACGAGTGATGCAAACTCTAGCTGTGTTTCAAAAGTTCCATGTCAAAATAGGGTATAGCAATATATCACATCGAACAATGAACGTTTGGCTTAGTTGCTTTTTTGTTTAAGGAGGGAAATTGCGTAATACGACATGCTGAGGCATGAAGCGAGGAGAAAATCCTAGGATTTTAAGGAATTTCAGATACTTCGACGATCTAAAACTCCATCTCCTCTAAATGGATGTTTGCATAGTCCCTTAGGAAACAAGTAGGAGATAACATTTTGATCCCACTGCCCCCTGAGTTTTATGGTGTCCGAAAACTGCCATAAAACTATAAAAAGATGAACGGAAACAAGTAGGAGATAAAATTCTGATCCTACTACCCCCCGAGTTTCATGGTGTCCGAAAACTGCCATGAAGATGAATCAAACAAAGTTGAAGTAATAGCCGAAGAAATATTATTGACGAATGACGATCGACGAATAACGAACAACAAATGATGATCAACGAATGACGACCAATGAATGACGATCAACGAATGACGTTCAACGAATGACGAAAACATGAAGATATTCATGAAAGTTAACTGATGAAAGTGACGAAGCTATCCTACACTCCAGGCATGCTCAATCTTTTTTCCACCAGTTCAAGCTAACTTATATATCCCAGGTCGAATGATGGCAATAACATTCTCAAAAGTTTCGAAGAACGAGGTCTTGTTGAAGGACAAGTGCCAATAAATCTTCGTTAGACTTTAGGGTTATAACATCGAGCAGTGAACTGTTGATATGATGCGATCTGAAGCTGAGACTGCTCGCGCCTTTCTTCTAAGAGATCGAGCTCTAGTGACATGATATTCGGATTAATCCCAAAGATTAGATTTCAGAAAAGCGACCAATGAAGCTCGCACAGGTTCCTGAATCTCCGTTCCAATCTCGTCTTAGAGGACATGTCGAATAATAAATCCTCCAGATCTTCAATGGGTACAGTTCTGACCGTCTATTTTTCGAGGATTGAAGTCTTCGCTGGTCGTATCGATTGACGTTTTAACTGATGGTTCAACTGATGTTGTCTGGCGACCCGACTGACGCTTTGCTCGCTGCCTCGACTGACGCTTTGATCGCTTCCTTGACTGACGCTTTGATCGCTTCCTCGACTGACGCTTTGATCGCTGCCTCGACTGACGCTCTGATCGCTTCCTTTGGCAGGTGGACCATCATTATGTGGGACGTCGCATCCTTTGCTGTGAGTTTTAGCGAGTTGTTATAACAAGTCCTCACATCATATTGGTTTCCTCGCACCTCGACTACCCCGTGTTGGGTCGGGAACTTCATAGTGAGATGGTAGATCAAGGTGACGGCTCGAAGTTCCCTCAGTGTCGGTCTTCCCAGCATAGCATTGAAAGCAGAATGGCAATCTACCACCAAAAACTGGGTCATTACCATTGAAACCCTAGGATAGGTTCCAACGCTAACCATCAATTCAATCATGCCCATAGGCATCAGGCTGTCACCAGTGAAACCATAGAGTGGAGTGATGGTAGGCTTCAAGTCGCTCTCATTCAACCCCATCTTCTTAAAGATGTCGAAGTATAGGATGTCTACAGCACTCCTGTTATCAACCAATACTCGCCACAACTGTGTGCTTCCACAGTTAATTTTCATAACCAATGCGTCATTATGCGGATAATGGACTTCCCTTGCGTCCTGTTTTGTGAAGGTAATGTCCATGTCCGGTACTCGTTGAAGCTTGCCTAGTCGCTGCTCAAGATGCATGACGTTAGTTAATGGCTGTTGTCGAGCTTCTCGTGTATACCTGTCTTGAGCCCTTTTTGAATCTCCACCAACATGCGGTCCTCCGAAGATAGTTCAGACTTTGCGCTGAATTTCTGGAGGTCACCGTTGGTTCTCTTCTTGCCTTTCATCGTTCTGCCTGGTGTACTGCCACAGTCGCCCCTCTTTAATCAGCCTTTCAATTTCATCCTTCAGGGCAAAGCAATCATTAGTATCATGCCCAATATCATTGTGATACCGGCAGAACTTGTTGGGGTCGCGCTTTGCCCTGTCCCACTTCATCAGTCCCGGTTGACGGTATCGCTCCTTTTGGGAGTTCTTGAAATCTCTTGTTTTTTGGGTCTAGGCTGATTCTCTGTCGGCTGTTCATTATTCCTTTTGTTTTTGTTATTACCGTTATTGTGGGTAATGACCGCGTCTTTAGTCGCATCTTTCCTTCCTTCAGTCTTTTGAAGATTCTCTCGTGAAAATTCTACTCTCAGATGCTGACCAACCCTTCAGTAGAAGTCTTCTAGGGTTCTATATTCTCGCTCAAGCAATTCCTCCCAAAGTTTAGTTTCTGGTTGCACCCCAGCCATCATGAGAGTTAGAACTCCTCCCTCAGGTGGGTTATTGACCTTTGCTAACTCTGAGGTGAATCGATTGAGATAAGACCGTAGAATCTCCTCTGGACCTTGTCGGATCGCAGACAAAATAACAAGTGGAACAGTGAAATTCTTTGCAGCTTGAAACTGTCTCAAGAACGCCGTCTGAAGTTATTGCCAGGATGAGATCGAGCCAGATTTGATTCCTCGGAACCACTTCTTTGCTGCTCCCGAGAGAGTTACAGCGAAACATCTGCAATGTGCATGATCATTAACCCGATGTTGTTCCATCAAGTCACTGAAGTGATCCATATGGTCCTGTGGATCAGTTTTCCCATCAGAAGTGTTAATGGTGGGAAGTCTGAATCCAGTGGGAAGGGCTGCAGCTTGAACCTCCTCGTTGAATGGCGACTGACGTTACCCATCAGTGAGCTCATCGTCTTAACCAGCAAGTGCGTCTAATGCGATCCTTAAATTGTGAACATCGGCGTTTAGAGGGAAAGCATTCTCTCTTGCTGTCGGTACAGGCGGCCTTTGTTCGTTATTCTGATGCATGGCGGGTTGGTCAGGTAGAGTCTTCTGTGATCTGTGAGAGGAATCCAGTGAGATAGTGTGACGAGACCGACTTTGGTCGTTGTGATGCGATATGGATCGATCATGATTATGTCGTCGCTCCAAATACTGTCTTAGGTCTGCAGGATCTTGTCTCGACTCTCTGCTGATTCTTTTGAAGACGCTTCTCGATGGTCGTCCTTGTTCGCCGCTCAAGCGATCTTGACTATTAGTGGATTTACGAGAAGGTTGTACACGATCACGGTTCATACTTAAACTCTCCGTATCAGATTCTGGAGGCAAGTTTGCGACCTTGCCTTTCTCTTTGGAGATGCGATCTTCATGACGCTCTTGCTGAATTCTTGGCTGGCCGCGTCTTCTTGTTTCTAGGATTTGTATTCCTTTCTCAGGTAATTGAGCAGGACGTCCTTTGGGACGTTTGTGTTATGGTGGGGTCACCATCTGCCCTTCAGCAAGTCATCGCAAGGTGTCATTGATCTGGTTAGTGACTTGCTGAAGGTTCACCAGTGTCTCCTCCATACGATCCTGTCTCTGGGAAAGATTCTCTATTGCGGTCATAGTAGACTGATCCTGAGCAGGGTCTGCCTGTGTAGCAGCAGTGCTTTGAGATTGGTTTTGGCTAGTTCCGGTGACTCTGGTAGTGTTTCTAGTGTTTGCTATTATTAAAAAAGTGGAATTTGACAAATTTTTCTGCCGGAATAGCCCTCCTTCTAGCGCTAATTGTTGATGGAGGTTTTATCAACAATAAATTTAGAAAAAATTAAGAGATGTGGCTTGTGCGAATTGAGTTAATAATCAAAGTAAATAAAGAGAGGATTTTATAGTGGTTCAGCTCCGAAAAAGATGAGCTTACTTCCACTGTTTTTCACTATTTTATGGAGAATTACAAGCACTCAAAGTTACAATGTCTTGTCTAGAAATTCCTCTCAAATTGGGAGTTGGAATACTGAAGTCTCGAAATTGGAAAATTGAAAAGCAATTGGAATACTGAAAAACTGATCTCTCCCTCTGGAATATTGAGTCCCCTTTATATAGGTGAAGGTAACCCAATGTCCCTAAGTGAAAACGGGTAACTATACAATCGGGTTACACAATTTAAGTAACAACATAATTGGATAACCACTCAAAATGGGTAACTGGTTGATCATAAATAGAGGACTCCTGTTTCCCTTTCCTTGCAGGTTTCCTGTTTGACAAAGCATAGACTTGTTTCCCTTTTCTCGCGGAAGAGGTCGCCCACAACTTATACAGAGAAGGTCGCATATGCTTATGCAAAAGAGGTCAAACGACTACACAAAGGAGGTCACATATAACCTAAGCGGAAGAGGTCGCACATATCCAACACGGAGGAGGTCGAACTTAACCCTTATGCGACCTTAGGATTTTAGACCACACAACATCAACTAATTTACATTCTAAGATTCGACTTCTATTTTTTTCTTGTTTTTCATGATTAGTTTGTACACATTTTTGACACTGCATGAACTTGTCAACAGAAATACTAGCTTCTGAATTCTTCTGGGAAGTTACTCAAGGCATTTCAAGAGGAATGAACCTTTGGTAATGGAAATGTCACTACAGGCAGATTGAGCATGCATCTTGTTGATGGAGGTTTTGTCAACAATAAATTTAGAAAAAATTACGAGATGTGGCTTGTGTAAATTGAGTTATTAATCAAAGCAAATAAAAGAGGCAAAGATTTTATAGTGGTTCAGCCCCGAAAAAGATGAGCTTACGTCCACTGTTTTTCACTATTTTCTGGAGAATTACAAGAACTCAAAATTACAATGTCTTGTCTGGAAAGAAGAAGAAAACAGTCTTTAGAA
Organism: Parasponia andersonii; assembly: GCA_002914805.1. Taxonomy (NCBI): domain Eukaryota; kingdom Viridiplantae; phylum Streptophyta; class Magnoliopsida; order Rosales; family Cannabaceae; genus Trema; species Trema andersonii. The sequence continues at coordinate 127,512 of JXTB01000629.1, read as the reverse complement.
TTCCTTAGTCTCTCTAGATTCGGAAAAAGAAATAATCTCTATCTCTAGATTCAAAAAAGTCAGTCCAAGTTCTTTTTCACCGAAACATTGAGCTCCCTTTATATAGATGAGGGTAACTCAATGTTCCTAATTGTGAAAATGGGTAACTATACAATCGGGTAATACAATTTGAGTAACAACGTAATTGGGTAACTGGTCGAACTTGAAAGAGATACTTTTGTTTCCCTTTCCTTGTAGGTTACCTATTTGACGAAGCAGAGATTAGTCACCTTCTCGTTGGGGTCGCACATAACTTATTCGGAGGAGGTCGTACATAACTTATGCGGTGGAGGTCGCATGTAACCCTTTCGGATGAGGTCGCATGTAACTTATATGGTGGAGGTCGCATGCAACTTATGCGGTGGAGGTTACATGCAACCCTTTCAGATGAGGTCTCACTTAATCTTACTCATGCGACCTGACATAGGATTTTAGACCACACAACAATTGCCCCCCAGCTCCATTAGTTCTTTAGGAAAAAATGGAGCTTCCTTTTAATGTAAGTGAGTGCAAACTTAAAAAATGCGATGTCACGACCTAGACTTGAGATCCTTGAAGAGTCGAAGAGTCGCCAGATCTCAAATCTCACCTCTTCTCAAAATCACGTGTACCTTTTTCTGACAGATGAAAACACGTGTCTCCTTTTCTAAGAAAAGTAGCAGAACTCGAGGAGACTCAAGGATATCGATGATGCCAACTGTCGTTTTTAAACCAAATCTTCTCAAATTTCGAAAGATACTGATTTGAATTCAGAAAAAATCAAATCCCACGTGAACTTCGGCCTTTAGATCTGAAAATCAAATACCTTGATCTACGGCTGTGATTTAGCGGTGCTCGAGGTATAAATATCGGAAATCAATCCACTTCTGCTTCTTCATTACAGACTCCTTCCATCTTTCTAAAAATCCCGAAGTTTTTCAGAGAAAACCCTACAGTGCCGTTTCATTCTTCAGCTCGCACAATTCCAGTATCTTCTCCGACGGAGTTCAGACCATATCTCAATCCCTCCACTTCCGAAGAAAGGTTAGTTCATTCCTTCTCTCTTATTGTTCTTCTCTGTTCTCAGAAAAACTCAGTTTCAATTTCTAGGAATAGAAACACATCCTATATTCGAACGAACTGAAATGGGAATTTTTTTATCCCCCTTTTCAGGTTCATAGAGTAGACTTTTACTAGATAATGATCAAAGATAAACTCGTAAAAAGAGTTTCTAGGGTCTGATACCCTATTTATTTATTTTCTGACGAACTGCTCGAACAATTTTTATGAATCTGTAGACCAATTAGAAAAAATCGATGAGCTTGCTTAGTACAATCCTAGGGTGAACCCCCAAAATTTACTGGCATAGTGAAAATCCTTGATGCTCGCATAGGACTAAATCCATCCGTACTTCTTTTCAGATGTCTAGTAGTAAGGATTTTAGGGAAGAGAATGCATTTATAGAGAATCTGACTCCAGTGTTAGCTCCATAAACCTCGAAGACTACCTTGAGCCAGAACCCGAGGTTGAGATAACAGGGGTCAGGCAAAACAGTCCTCGTATAGGAGATCTCCCCCAGGACCAGTGGCCCCAATATATCAGGGATGCCCCTGCCTTTTCATCGGGCTATCAATACGCAGAGGAGAATTGGTCATGTACCAATATAAGGACGAGCTGCACATCGAACAAGCTCAGCAAAATCGCGAGCAACTATAAGATCACCATACCTCTTCGCCTACTCATGGAATTCAACCGACCACACACACCACCATGTGGACTTGCTTCTTTTTCTGAAGCAGTTCTCAAGTGTGGTGTCCACCTCCCCCTTCATCCGTACATAAAATCGATTATTGACTACTATGGGGTCATCCCTTTCTAACTGACTCCGAATACCTATAGATATATGGTAGGTTTGTACATACTTTACCATAAATTAGGTTTAGACTCCCCTTCTCCTGAAGAGTTCACTTGGTTTTACCAAGTGAAATCAAACCCGTCAGATCTTGGCTTCTTCTATGCGAGCAAATGGTCGAACCAGGCAATAAAAACGATCTACGGGGTTCGCAACAATATGGGAAAATGGAAAAATCCATTTTTCCACTTTGACTATACGGATAACGGCTTCTTTCAAAATCCCGGTAGGTAGTCTTCCAATTTATCGCCTTTTTCTATTTTGTTACTTTTATCCTGATCGCATTCGAATGTCATCGCAGACAACAGGGAATGGCCAGGACTTTCCAGGGAACAGCTCGCAAAGGTATACAAAATCAACCACCTTCCAATTGAGGAATTTAATTGGAAGCTATTAGGTACTTCAAATAACCTGGTCGCTTGCGGTCTACTTTCAAAGGGAGCCGCGTTCCCTGACCCCCTGGTCCTTTCGTCCAAACTTTCGAGCTCGAAGAAGAAGCCAAGGAAACAGACGGATTTAGGTGCCTCGTCTTCCAGACTTAGGAAACAAAAAGCACCTGTCACCCTTCCAGCCTCAGAACCTTCCTCTCTAGAGACAACATCACCACTAGCTCCTCAACCAGCTCCTCCACAAGAAGAAGGTACTCATATATACATTCTAATTATCTTTGTATTTATCTCCTCGCTCACTGATATATTTGTATAGAGATGGTTATCAGCAGTGGTTTGTGAGCACCACCCTCCACTCTCGGGTCCATGGCAAAAACCAAGACACCTGAGAGCACTCCGTCATCAAAAGGGAAAGAGAAGGTTGACAACTCCAAAAAATGAAAAGTTACCTTCGAAGACATCCCAGCAAGCTTGCTTCCTCCACAGCCTCAGCCAACGAGCCATTTCGAACCACCTAAAGAGGCTGCCACTTCTTCGGAACCAATCCTGGTAGATAAGGATGAAGAGCTCTTCACGCTTCTCAATCAATTACCAGAGAAGTCTGGTATGAGCACAGCCTTCATTGATCGCTTCACATCCGAGGAAGACTGGGAGCGGATGAAGCGACGATCTGCCAAGGTCGCTTTTAGTTCCGCAATGAGGATGCTGGCCAATGTAAGTACTTTTCTATTCTCTCCTCAAATGTATTATCTCTTGGTATTAATGATCAGATTTTTCAGACCGTGGCTGTAACTGTCCTGATGCACAACCTGGTCCTCGAATGCTTGGAGAAGGCCGAAAAAGTTGAAGAGATAACCCAAGCATTCGAGAACTCGGAGAAAGCTTGGGAGGAGGAGAAAACAGCCTTCGACTTGGAGAGGCAGCAACTGCTTGAAGACCTGGCCAAGGAGAAGCTCGAGAAGGAGAACCTCGAGGAGAAAGTCAAAGAGCTCGAGAAAACCATCT
>JXTB01000629.1:85095-113852 GCA_002914805.1 Parasponia andersonii | reverse complement strand
ATATCCTTATGTTTAAGAAAAATTAAATGGTCCAGGCCTAGCTCAAAGGATTATTTGATAATCATATAGGCTAGGGTAGTTTTGTAAAATATTTACAGAATTATCACCTTTTACAAATCTGATTTGTAAAAATACTAAAAGAAAAAAAGAAACCCAAGAAAACCAATAGATAACTTTCGGACCTGCGTGCATTTGATTTTTTGTAATTTTATTATTTTATTGAGTTGTAATTTCCTAAGGGACCTAACCAAATATCATTATTATTTATTTTATTGTTATATTATATGTGATATGTATAACATGACCATACATTATAACATACCATTCATTATACCTACTCATAGTCATTTATGAATGTCATGCATACTTGAAATATTCATGCTAAATAGTTTAATTAGAATATGACTAATTTAATTAAAATAAATAATTAATTAGGAATAAAAAAATTGAATGATGTGATTTAAATTTAATAGTTAAATTTTGGTAATATAATACTTATTTAATTTAGACTATCCTTATTAATTAGATTAGCCAAATTATTCCTATAATAAAAAATTTAGATTTTTAGAAAATCTAGTAATTTATTTAGGACCAATAAGATTGGACTAATAGATTAACCTAAAGAATTATATTAGATATAATAACTAGGTTAAATAAAATATTAGATGTTTATTAATAAAAACACATAATATTTTAAAATAATAAGTGAGAAAATGATATATGACAATATATCCCACAGTCTTCATTATTAATTAAGCACCGCGAGATTTAATTGGTGCCTAGAGGTGCTTAGATTTTGTCCTTCCTACGAAAGGTATCCATTTAAATTAATAACAAGGCTTAATTTCTAAGAGATAAGATTTTAAAATATATTTCAAAATTGACCTACCATACGGTGGCAATTTTGACTTAAGTTACCGGAATATGACATAATTGGTCACACTCATGAAGATACAATTAAACTAATAGTATCTTGACAATAAAACGGTAGTTAATAAATAAAATAAAATATGAGATATTTGATATTTTATTATTAATTAAGAATGTCTCAGTTCAATTAATAATTATATGACCTATCCTACGACGGCACCTAATTAGAGAAAATTGAATTACCGTGGAATTAGTAATTAAGTTTATGTATTTACTTACATCATGCATCATATTTACTATTATGAATTCTTTGTGATATTAATTTTCAAATATGCTGAATGTTGTTTTATTTATTTAATTTTAGTAAACATGTCAACCTCGAATACCATTATCGCTTTACTCGCAAATAAAAAATTAATTGGAGATAATTTTATCAAGTAGAAAAGTAATATAAATATCGTACTTGTTATTAAAGACTACAAGTTTGTGCTTATATAGGAATGTCCTCCACAACCCACCGCTAATGCTACTCGTGCTGCACGAGAAAACTATGAAAAGTGGACTCATGCCAATAATAAAGCCCGCTACTACATGTCAGTAGATATGATCGACGTACTTAGAGCTAAACACGAAAAGATGGAGACTGCTTATGAGATAATGGAGTCCCTCCAGGCCATGTTTAGGCAACAATCTGATCAATTTTATCATGACGCCATTAAAAAGACTCTGAATGCGAAGATGAAGAGAAGAACACCAATAAGAGATCATGGTTTGAACATGATTAATTACTTTGGAGAGACTGAAGTTCACAGGACTATGATCGACGACCGCACCCAAGTGAGTATGATTCTGGAATCACTTTCACATGATTTTCTTCAGTTCAAGAGCAATTATGTTATGAACAAGTTGAATTATACAATGACTCAACTACTCAACGAAATACAAACCTTCGAACCAATATTGAAAAATAAAAGTAAAGATGGTTCAGTAACTATTGCTGAAGCAAATTTTATAGAAGAAAATCCCTCTATCTCTAACAAAAATAAGAAGAGGAAGAGTAAAGGTGCCTCTGGGTCTAAGTCTAAAAAGAGCAATAAGGGCAACACAAGCACAAAGAAGAACAACTCCAAGGACAAAAAACCTAAGGAAAAATATTTTCACTACAGAGTTGATGGGCATTGGAAGAGAAACTGTAACAAGTATCTCTAGGAATTGAAAGAGAAGAAGAAAGATAAATATAACTTGCTTGTTTTAGAAGCTTGTTTAGTGGAAGAGGATTATTTGATATATTTCCCTAGATAATTGTTTCAGGAGTTACTAATCATATTTGTTCTTTTTTTTAGATGCTTAGTTCTTCAACGGAACTTGCCGACAGGGAATTTACGATAAGAGTAGGCAATAGAGCCACAGTTTCAGTAAAAACAGTGAGAGTCATCCGTCTTCATTTTAGGAATAGATTTTTGTTATTGAACAATGTTTATTTTATTCTTGGTTTTCGTAGGAATTGGAATTCTATTTCAAGACTCTTTGAACAAATATTTGGTATTTCTTTTCTTAACAGACGCAACCACGTGTCACCTTTTCTTAGGAGAATAGCAAAACTTGAAGAGACTTCTCCGTCTTTCGAGCAGACGCGATGATAGCGATGATACCAGCTGTTATCTCAAATTGAGACGTTTTAAATTTTGAAAAAAAAAATACTCATTTAATTTCGAAAATTAACCCCCGCGTGATTTTTGGCCATTAGATCTGAAAATTAAATGCCTTGATCTATAACTGTGATTTGATGATGCTTTATATATATATATATATATATATATATATAACGAATTCATCTACCTTTTCTTTATAGCTTCGAATCCTATTGCCTCTTTTTTCTCTTTCATTTCTTCTGAAATCCGAAACGTCCATAAGACAAATCCTCTCGGTGCCCCTACTCTCTTTTCAGCTTGCAAGAATTCATCATCTTCTCTGGCAACATCATCACCAAAATTCTTCAGGCAACATCTCGGTTTTTCAGTCTCCAAAAGAAGGTTAGCATACATTCTCACTTATTTATAGAATCATTGTTCTTCGATTTTCATAGGACCAGAGAACTCTTATCTATGAATCACAGAGCTCAGCTTTGAGAAATAGAAAATTAAACCGTAGAATCATGAATGCCTTGTACATAAACCCATCCCCATATTCAGATAAACTAAAAAATGGGCATATCTCAGAATCTCCCTATGAATTTATCGAATATTACTTTAAGATGATTGATAGACGAACCCGTAGGAGAAACTTAAGATATGAAGTCTTGACGTTTGAAAACCAAAATCAATCGAGTAACGAATTACTGAAGAGTTGCTCAAATAATTTTTTGATGAATCCATAGATCGATTAGAATAAATTCGATGAACAGCTTGTTGTCGATGCAATCTTAGGATTTGTTGCCCCAAATTGCTCGCATATAGCAAGGATAACTGATGCTCGCATACATCCCATATTTCTTCTTTCAGATGTCTAGTAGCGAGGAACTTAGAGAGGGGAATGCATTCTCAAGAGAATCATCCAATACAAGCATTAGCTCTATAAATCTCGAAGACTATCTTGAGCCACAACCTGAAGTAGAAATAACCGGAACCAGGCAAAATAGTCCTCGCATAGGCGACCTCCCTCAAGACCAATGGCCTCAGCATATTAGGAACACCCCTGCATTCGCAACGGGTTATAACTATATAGAGAGAGATTAGTCATGTACCAATATAAAGATGAGTTGTACAATAAACAAGCTCGAAAAGATCTACAACTACAAAATCGACGTCCCTTTTCGCCTACCTACAGAGTTCAATCAACCATACACTCCTCCTCGCGGAACCATTTCATTCTCAGAAGTAGTTCTCAGATGTGGTGTCTACCTCCTACTTCATCCATATATAAAATCGATCGTCGATTATTATAGAGTTGTCCCCTTTCAACTAACCCAAAATACATATAGATATATGGTAGGTTTGTACATACTATACCATAAATTAGGTCTAGAGTCCCCCAGTCTTGAAGAGTTCGTTTGGTTCTACCAAGTAAAATCGAACCCATCAGACTTCGGCTTCTTCTATGTGAGCAAGTGGTCGAATCAAGCAATAAAAACCATCCACGGAGTTCGTAATAGAATAGGAAAATGGAAAAATCCATTTTTTCACTTTAACTATGCGGATAATGGCTTCTTTCAAAATTCCTGGTAGGTAACTTTCAGCTTATTGCTTTCTCTATATAAATATATCAATCTGATCGCATATGTATGTCATCACAGATAACAGGAGCATCCAGGACTCTCCAAAGACCAGCTCGCAAGGATGTATAAAATAAACAACCTTCCAATTGAAGAATTTGATTGGAAGAAGCTTGGAAAAACCAAGAACTTAGTTGCTTGCGGACTGTTCCCAAAGGGAGCCGCTCTTCCAGATTTTTCCAACCGTCCGACTAAACCCTCGAGCTCAAGAAGAAGCAGAGGAAACAAAAGAAAGTGGGTGCCACTTCTTCTAAACCCAAGAAATGAAAAGCACCTGCCATTCCTACTGTCCCAAAACTATAATCTCCAGAAGCTCCATCGCCACCAATTCCTCAGCAGCAAGAAGGCAATTTTTATATTATTCTTTTTGTCACATTACATACCTCGCATGCTAACTAATCATATTTGTACAAAAATGGCAATTGGCAGCAGACTGCGAGCACTACCTTCAACACTAGGGTCTATGGCAAAGTCCAAGACACTAGATAGCACATCTCCCTCCTCAATGATGGGGAAAGAGAAGGTTGACACCTCAAAGAAGCGAAAAGTTGCCTTCGAGGATATCCCTATAAGCTCGCCTCCTCCTCAGCCTATTAAAATTGCGAGCCAGCCTGAGCTATCCAAGGAAACAGCCACTTCTTCCGAGGGACCGAGCCAGGCTGACAAGGATGAGGAGCTTTTCGCACTCCTTTGCCAACTGCCAGAAAAAGCTGGCTTGAGCGCGGCCTTCATCGACTGTATCACTACTGAGGATAGTTGGGAGAGGATGAAGTGACGACCAACCAGGGTCACTTTCAGTGCTGCAATGAGGATGTTGGCAAACGTAAGAATCTTCTATCTTCACTTTTCGACGCACTTTTCTTGTATTGATGTGTGTTATATTTTCAGATTACTGCAGCTGCTATTTTGATGTATAACCCGGTCCTTGAATACATGGAGAAGGGTGAAAAGGTCAAAGAAATGACCCAAGTATTCGGGAACTTGGAGAAGATTCGCGAGGAAGAGAGAAATTCCTTCAAGCTGGAGAAGCAGCAGCTGTACAATGATATGGTCAAGGAAAAGCTCGAAAAAGAGAAGCTCGAGGAAAAAATTAAAGAACTTGAGAAAACCATCTCTGTGCATCCGGATGTTCTAAAGGCGGTGACAGTAGAGGCTGTTCACAAGGCTGTAGAAGAGTTCCAGGCCACTGAAGGTAAGGAGCTCGAAGAAAAGGCCAGTGACATCGCTTCGTCGACCATAATGTATAATATTTTCTGTGAGCATCCGGATTTTGACTTTTCGATCCTTGGTGAAGATATGGTCGAGCTTGTCTAGAGCTGGAAGAAAACTGAAGCTGCAACAAAAACTAAAAATAGTGGAGCGAGCACAGTTGCATAATCATTATATATTTTATATGTTTATCCCTGTAAAACAATTAAAACACATTGCATTATAATATAAAGATGCATAATTTAACTAAGTAGTCAATCACCAGATAACTGATCGGTACGCTATTGCGATTCGAATCCAACTAACTTAAAACAGGTTTTAAGTGTTAGGATAGGTTAGGTCACTTAAGGAAACAACAAGTATGAGTGATGCGAACTCAATACTATTTTTCAAAAATTTCACGGCAAAATAAAATATAGCAATATATCACATCGAACAATGAACGTTTTGCTTAGTTATTTTGTTATTCGAGGAGGGAAATTGCGTAATACGACATGCTATGGCATGAAGTGAGGAGAAAATCCTAAGATTTTAAGAAATTTTAGAAATTTAGTGATCTAAAATTCCACCCCTCTAAATGAACATTTGCATAGTCCCTTAGGAAGCTAGTAGGAGATAACATTCTGATCCTACTGCCCCCTGAGTTTTATGGTGTACGAAGACTGCCATAAAACTATAAAAGATAAACCAAATAAAATTGAAGTAATAATTGAAGAAAAGACATCTTTATTGATGAATGATGACGAATGAAAAATGACAAGATGCCCCTAGGTCGTTGAAGATATATGAAGATATACATGAAGCTTTATTGATAAAAGCGACAAAGTTGTTCTACATTCCAAGCATGCTCGATCTTTTATCCACCAGTGCGAGCTAGCTTGTAGGTCTCAGGTCGAATGATGACATCAATAACATACGGTCCTTCCCAAGAAGTTCCAAATACACTAGCACTGTGCTCTATATTATTAGGTAGAACTTGTCGAAGAACAAGATCACCAATCTCAAATTCCCTGCTTCTGACTTTAGAATTATAATATCGAGCAGTGCGCTGTTGGTATGATACGATCCAAAGTTGAGACTGTACGTGCCTTTCTTCTAAGAGATCGAGCTCAATCCTCATTAGTGCATTATTCTGATCTTGCTCATAAGCAGATCGTCATAGAGAGCTCGCACCAATTTCTACTGGCACTATTGCTTTGTATCCATAAGCTAAAGAAAATAGATTCTCTCCAGTAGTGGTTCGTTGAGTGGTGCGATAAGCCCATAATACTTCAGAAAGCACTTATGGCCAAGCTCCTTTATACTCTTCCAGGTTTGTCTTTAGGTTCCGTTTAAGTATCTTGTTTATAGGTTTGACCTACCCATTGGCTTGTTGATAAACAACAGCAGAGAAGCTTTTCTTGATGCCTAAGTTGTCGCAGAAGTTACGACTCATCGCAGTCAAATTGTTTCCCATTATCAGAAATTATAGTATGTAGTATACTATAACGGTAGATTATAGATTTGTAAACAAAATCTATCATCTTCTTTGCGGAAATAGTACTCAAGGCTTCAGCTTCTGTCCACTTGGTGAAATAATCGACTGGGACCACTGCATACTTCAATCCACCTCGCACCAATGGAAGCATTCTAATAATAACAATTCCCCATACTACAAATGGCCATGGACTAGTTATTGGAGTTAGAGGAACATGTGGCATTCTAAGAACAATCGCAAATCGTTGACATTTGTCACACCTCCTAGCAAATTCCATTGTATCCTTCTTCATAGTTGGTCAAAAATACCCTTGTCTGAGAACCTTGTTCGCAAGTGCCTATCCTCCTGAATGGTTTCCGTATATTCCTTCATGAATTTCCCTCATAATGTAGTCTGCTTTTTCTTCATCAACACATAATAATAACGGCGAGCTAAAACTTCTTCGATAAAGCTTCCCATCATAGATGATATAGTGAGCTGCCTTCATTCGAAGTCGCTTTGCATCGTCTTTGCTTTTGGGAAGATTACCATTTTGTAGATACTTCATTATAGAATCCATCCACAATGGTCTTTTGTCAACCGACATGGTTACTTGGGACTCTACTTCGATACTTGATTTCGTAAGAAATTCGATAAGAACCACCTTTAATAATTTGACATCTTTTGTTAAGGTGAGCTTAGCTAGAGTAAGCCATCATTCTTTCTCCTCATGCTTGATAATCGCCGATCACTTGACAAATAACCAGCTGAGAATCATTTTATACCTCAATCATCTCGACCTTCATTTCTTGTGCGAGCTTTAGTCCAGCTATCAGTGCTTCATATTCTACCTCATTATTCGACGCTGGAAATTTGAAGTGAAGTGCACAATGAATATTATGCCCTTCAGGACTGATTAGTACTAAGCCCGCACCGGCTCCATTCTCATTTGATGATCCATCGACGTAAAGTTTCCATAATCTTGATAAATCTATAGCAAGTTTTTCGATCACTTCTGTGGGAAGATTGACATCATACGTGAACTCTGCAATGAAATCTGCGAGAGCTTGATCTTTAATCGCAGTGTGAGGTTGAAAATTGATGTCGAATTGACTCAACTCAATGGCCCACTTAAGTAGTCATCCTGAAGCCTCAGGTTTTTGCAGAACCTATTTTAATAGAAAATTCGTGAAAACTTTGATGGAGTGCGCATGAAAATAAGGTCAAAGCTTCTTGGATATGACGATGAGTGCTAATGCCAACTTCTCCATCTCTGGATATCTCGTTTCGGCATCAAGCAATCTTTTACTTATGTAATATACCGGTCGCTGTCTTTTTTCTTCTTCTCGAATTAATGCAGCACTTGTAGCATATTTAGAAATAGCGAGATACAAGTATAACTCTTCCACTGGGTTTGGCTTGGACAAGAGTGGAGGAGAATCTAAGTGTGTTTTTAATTCTTAAAATGTCTTCTCGCATTCTTCCCTCCACTTGAACCTTTTCGAACCCTTCAATACTTCAAATAATGATTGGCATTTATCGATTGACCTGGATATAAATCGACTCAATGCAACCACTCTTTGTGGTGCCCAAGATTCTCACATGCATACTAAGCCAATAATAAATATGTTCTAATTGCATATTAGGTATCTAGAAGTCTTTAATACTAGTTTTGTAGTAACATACTCATTCATTATATTATATACAATTACATACATGTTATTACACTAATGACTGTCGAAGTGTCCCAATGCAGTATAAAGGTTCAATACCCTCAGAGAGAGAGAGCTCGGTGTGCTAAAAGAACAAAGAATATAATTATAAAAGCAATACTATGTGCACATGCGTTAAGATCGTACTTATTGATAACTTAGTCAAATAGTAGTTTTTCGGTAAAATGCATCTTTCATGCTTTTCAGAACCAAATTCACTGTGCATTTAGCCCATCAAATAGCTTTAATTTAATATTTAAGAAAGAATAATACTTCATAGTTTGACTGTATATGACAATATGGTTAAACTAGGGGGTGTTACACTCTTCCCCTAGGCTTTGCACATCTTTGTGTTTACGAGAGGATTGCATATCAATTAGTACTTGTATCTTTTGAGGGTTAGCCTCGATTCCTCGCTGATTGACCATGAACCCCAGGAATTTCCAGATCCTACTCCGAATGCGCACTTCTGGGGGTTCAGCTTCATCTGATATTTTCGAAGAATCTTGAACATTTCATTAAGATACTTGACGTGATCTTCAGCTTAACCAACATGTTATCAACATATATCTCCATTGTCTTGTCAATTTGTTTTGCAAACATCATATTGACAAGATGCTGATAAGTCACTCCTGCATTGATGAGTCCAAAGGGTATCTTCTTGTAATAGTACAATCCTCGATCAGTGATGAACGAGGTATGCTCCTCATCTAGCTCATACATGGGGATTTGATTATATCCAGAATATGCATCCATAAAGCTTAAGAGTTCATGCCCCGATGTCGCATCTACAAGCTGGTCGATTCTTAGAAAGGGAAAACTGTCCTTCGGGTATGCTTTATTGAGGTCGGTGAAATTGATGCAAGTTATCCACTTCCCGTTGGATTTCTTTACTAAAACTGGGTTTGCACGACAGTTTGGGTAGAAAGATTCCCCGATGAATCCAATTTCGAGCAACTTTTCTACCTCTTCTTTTAATGCGATGTAGCGTTTTAGATTCATGGCTCTTCTTTTTTGCCGTACAGGCTTCTTTGTTGTATCTATATTAAGGCGATGAGACATGATATTTGGATCAATCCCCACCATATCCGAATGTTGCCATGCGAAGATATCCAAGTTTGATTTCAGAAAAGCAACCAATGAAGCTTGCATGGGTTCTTGAAGCTTCGCTCCGATTTTTAGAACCTTCGAAGACCTATCAATCGGCACATCTTCTAAGTCTTCTATAGGTCCAGTCTTGACCTTTTTATCGACTTCTTGAAGGTCAAGGTCTTCGATTGACATTTCGTCTGATGCTTGACTTGACGCTTTACCTTGTAGCTGGACCATCATTGTACAAGATGCCACATCTTTTGCTGCGAGCTTTAAAGAATTATTATAACAAGTCCGCGCACCATATTGGTTACCTCTCACTTCGCCTACTCTATGTTGAGTCGAGAACTTCATAGTGAGGTGGTAGATTGAAGTAATTGCTCGAAGTTCTCTCAGTGTTGGTCTTCCTAGTATAACATTAAATATAGAGGGATAATCCACAACTTAGAATTGAATCATTATCGTTGAAACCCTAGGATAAGTTTCAACGTTGACCATTAACTCAATCATGCCCCTAGGCATTATGCCGTTACCAGTAAATCCGTAAAGTGGAGTGACAGTGAGCTTTAGGTCACTTTCACTCAACCCCATCTTTTTAAAGGCGTCATAGTACAAGATGTCGACGACACTTCCATTATCGACCAATACTCGCCATAGCTGTGTGCTTCCATAGTTGATCTTTATGACCAATGCATCATTATACGGGTAATGGACCTCCCTTGCATCATGCTCTGTAAAGGTAATATCCATATCCGATACCCATTGAAGCTTTCGTAGTCGCTACTCAAGATGCATGATATTGGTCAACGGTTGCTGTCATGCTTCTCATGCATACCTATCTTGTGCCCTCTTCGAATCTCTACCAACGTGCGGTCCTCCAAAAATAGTTCACACCTCGCGTTGAATTTCTGGAGGTCATTGTCGGTTTTCTTCTCACCTTTCATTATTCTGTCTAGTATACTGCCACAACCTCTCTTCTTTAATTAATCTTTCGATTTCATCTTTCAAGGCATAACAATTATTGGTATCGTGTCCAATGTCGTTGTGATACTGGCAGAATTTGTTGGGATCATGCCTCGCTCTATCCCTTTTTATCGGTTCTAGTTGACAATATTGTTCCTGTTGGTTTGTGACCGCATAGATATGATCTATGGGTGCATTCAGTTCAGTATAGTTGTTGAATCTCATAGGAGCTCTTGAAATCTCCTGCTTTTTCTATTTGGGCTGCTTCTCGGTCGATTGTTCATTACTTCTTTTGTTTGACTTCTTGTTATTATTATTATTGGTCGTGGTCGCATCTTTAACAGCATCTTTTCCTCCTTTCTTCTTTGTCTTATGAAGATTCTCGCATGAAGATTCCACCCTCAGATGCCGACCAACTCTTCGATAGAAGTCTTCAAGGGTTCTGCATTCTCGCTCAAGTAACTCTTCCCAGAGTTGTCTCTGGTCGTATCCCAGCCATCATTAGAGTTAAAACTCCTCCTTCATGAGGGTTGTTGACCTTTGCCGCTCTAAGGTAAAGCGGTTAAGGTAAGATCATAGAGTTTTCTCCAGAACTTCCCGAATAGCAGACAGACTGACAAGTGGAACATAAAATTCTTCACAACCTGGAATTGCCTCAAGAATGCAATCTTAAGTTATTGCCAGGACGAGATTAAATCAGACTTGAGTCCTCGGAACCACTTCTTTGCTACTCCTGTGAGAGTTACAGCAAAACATCTGCAACGTGCGAGATCATCGACACGATGAAGTTCCATCAGGTCGCTGAAGTGATCCATATGATCCTGTGGATAAGTTTTCCCATCAAAAGTGTTTATAGTGGGAAGTTTGAATCCAGCAGATAAGGCAGCAGCTCGAACTTCCTCACTGAGTAGTGATTGACGATACCCATCAGTAAACTCATCGTCTCAGCCAGCAAGTGCATCTAATACGATTCTCAAATTATGAACATCGACGTTTAGAGGGAGAACATTATCTCTTATTGGTGGTAGGGGTGGCCTTTGGTCATTATCACGATATAAGGCAAGTTGGTCAGGCAGGGTCTGCTGCGACCTTTGTAGGGATTCCAATGAAATAGTGCGACAAGATCAACTTCGGTCGTTATGATACGATATGGATCACTCATGACTACGTCGCTGCTCTAGATGTTGTCTCAGGTCTGTAAGATTCTGTCGAGACTCCCTACTAATCCTTTCAAAGATGTTCCTCGATTGATGTTTTTGCTCGTTGGTTAGACAATCACGATTGACAGTTGCTCTTTAAGAAAGTTGTCCACGATCACGATCAATGCTCGAACTTTTAGTACCAGATTCCGGAGGCAAGTCTGCGACCTTACCTTTTCCCTTAGAGGCGCGATCTCCATGACGCTCTTACTGAGCTTTATGCTGGTCGCGGTTCCCTGTCTCTAGGATCTGAATTCCTCTCTGAAGTAGTTGAGCAGGATGTTCTCTGGGACATTCGTGCTGTAATGGAATCACTATCTGTCCCTCAGCAAGTCATTGTAGAGAGTCATTAATCTGATTAGTGATTTACTGAAGGTTCACCAGTGCCTCTTCCATGCGATCTTGTTTTTGGACAATATTTTCTGGTGCGGTCACGGCAGACTGATCCTGACCTGGATCTATCTGTATAGCAGCAGTGCTTTGGGGTTGGTTTTGGCTAGTTTCGGTATTTCTGGTAGTGTTTCTAGTGTTTGCCATTGTTAAAGGAGCGAAATTGACAAACTTTTTTGCTGGAATGACCCTCTTTCTAGCGCCAATTATTGACGAATGTTTTGTCAACAATAAATTTAGCAAATTGTAAGAAGTGACTTATGTATGAAGCGCCAATTATTGACGAATGTTTTGTCAACAATAAATTTAGCAAATTGTAAGAAGTGACTTATGTATGAAAAGGATTGATAAATCAAAGAAAGTAAAAAGACAAGAATTTTATAGTAGTTCAACACTAAAAAAAATGAGCCTATGTCCACTGTTTTTCATTACAAGACTTTTGTTAAGTCTCAAGATCGGAATTCCAAGAGCTAAAATACAGAATATCGTCCGGAAAAAAGTCCTTCACAGCAACACTGAGCTCTCCTTATATAGGTGATGGTAGCTCAATGTTTCTCAATTGTGAAAACGAGTAAGTGTGTAATTAGAAAATACAATTTGAATAACAATATAATTAGGTAATAACTTAAATGGAACGATTAGTCGATCTCCATTCAGAAACTTTATTTCCCTTTCTTTGTAGATTATCCGCTTGATGAAGCTTAATCTAGTTTCCTTTTCATACTAGTCGCATTTAATTCATTCGGAGGAGGTCGCACTTCGATCAGAAAAATTCTCATTCGACCTAACGCGTGTAACTTGATCCGGTCGTTAACTTTTTTTTCTTTGGTATCGACCAATGTACAGGTTTTAGACAGCACAGCAACTATTAATTACGCTGCATATGGGCTTTGAGTGAGCCACAGTTGTTCAGACAAGACATCAACTTGGACCCCATTACTGTCTCTGAGGACTCCACCAACACCAATGCAGTTTGTCCTCAAATTAATTGTAGCATCCACATTCAGTTTTAGTTTACCAGCAGGCAGACATTCCCATTTGCTCGATCCTAGTGGCTTCTTGGAGATAGGGTGGTTTCGATTGTCGACCTAGCTTGTTAAAATTCATAAAGAAAACTGTCTGCGGTCTCTCTAACTTCATTTGGTGAACAACTCTTTGATCCATGGATGACTCTGTTCGTTCATTCCACAGGCTCTAAAGCGTCACCGCAAAACCTCAAAATCATCCCGGGATAGATCAGCAAAAACACGGAGTAAAAGTTCTTCGTGATGAAGCTTCCTATATTTAGACACTAGTTGAGACCACGGACTCTCCTCCGAGCAACTGGAGGAAAACAGACAGTGAAACAGAGCATGTGTTATTGTCTCCTCCGTGCACTGCATCAGGAACAGCTTGGAGAACATTGGATTCTCGGTGGCAGAGAATAGCAGCGACTGGAATAATGGTGTGAAAGGCTCGCCAGAGGAAAAGCTTAACCTTCGGTGGTATATTAAGCCTCCAGACACCCTTCCACTAGCCAGTGGACATGTCAGGTTTTGAGCACGTCTCCTCCTGTGCGTGACTCATGGCGGCTTTGTACCCCAATCAAACTGTGTAATGGCCGTGTTTATCAAAGTGCCAACATAATGAGTCTTCTATTTGGTAAAATGTCAGAGGAAGGTTGATGATTATATTCCAATCGACCTCTCAGAACACTTGCCTGATAAATTGTTCATTCCATCATCTAGGCTGCTTGAGAAGGAAGTCTGCAACATGCCAGTGGTCTGATAAATCAAAGCCCAGAGTGATTGTTTAAAAGTCGATAGTCTGAGAATCCACGGATCTTGAGAAACTCTTATCTTCTTACCATCTCCAACTCGCCATCGTGCTCCCAGCTTTAAGATATCTTTACCCTAATAAATGCTTTGCCATATGTAAGAAGGTTGTGAGCCTTCACCCGCTTCTAGGAAAGAGGGATTCTTGAAATACTTGGCCTTTAAAACACGGGGACATCAATGAGTTGGGTTCATGAATAATGCGCCAGCCTTGCTTAGCAAGGAGAGCTTAGTTGAAATCTCCAGGTCCCTAAACCCAAGCCCTCATTTGAATTTCAGCAAACAAAGCGAATCCCATCCTTTCTAGTGCATTCTTTTAGTTTCAAGACAACCTCCCCACCAAAATTTAGCTACTATGGCTTGTAATTCTAGGCAAAGTAATCTCTGGATACGGAAGACCTCCATAGTATATGTGGGGATCACCATTGCTACCGCTTTAATAAGAACCTCCTTCCCTCCCATTGATAAAAGCTTACTCTTTCATAGTTGAAGCTTCTTCCACGCCTTTTCTTTAATGTCCATGAGAGCCCATCTCTTCTTTCTCCCGATAATGGAAGGTAGTTCTAAGTACTTTGTGTGGGAATTGCAATTGGTCAACCCCAGAGTAGTCTGAATAGCAACTTTGTTTGCGTTTTTAATATTTGGACTGAACGTTACTGAGGACTTTCCAAAATTGATACACTGCCTCGATGCGTCTTCATATTTCCTCAAGACATCTAAAAATGTTTGACTTTCAGCAATACGTGTTTTACAAAAAATGAGACTGTCGTCTGCAAAAAAACAAGTGGCTAATCTTTGGTCCCCTTGCACATGAGAAGCCCATAATCTTATTTTTTCTTGCTGCAGATTTCAATAAAGTAGATAATCCCTCTGCACAAAGGAGAAATAGATAGGGGATAGTGGGCATCCTTATCTCAAACCCCTTTGTGCAATGAGATGCCCTTTAGCCATTTATAACGAAAGAGTACTCTGGATGAGAAATGCACTTCATAATTAATTCCCGCCACCCCACCGAGAACTCCAAAGCAATCATCATCTTGTTTATGAAACTCCAACCCACACGATCATAAGCCTTACACGTATCAAGCTTCAAGCTCATCCATCCATTGATACCATGTTTCTGTTTTTTTAACGAATGCAACACTTCAAAAGCCATAATAGTATTATCAGAAATCAACCGACCAGGCACGAAGGCACTGTGTATCTGAAATAATGGCTGGTAGGATCTCCTTCAACCTATTGGCAATAGCTTTAGTAATAATTTTATGCACTACATTACACAAGCTAATAGGTCTATAGTCAGACACCTTACTGAGGTTAACAGTCTTTGGGATGAGGACTACATGAGTTCTGTTGAGCTCTCCCATAGCCTGCCCTCCGTTAAGGATTTTGAGGCATGTATTAACAACATTTTTCTCCCACCACATGCCACTGTTTTTGGTAGAACAGTGCGTGAAAACCATCCGGGTCTGGGGCCTTGGTTGGTCCCATATTGAAAAGTGACGCTTTTATCTCCTCCGCACAAAAGGGTTGAGACAATCTGGAGTTCATATGAGCATCCACTCTAGGCCGAATAAGAGTAGTAACACGTGCCATCTCCTCTTCACTCGGGCTACAGTTAGTGAAGATGCTAGAGAAATACGTTTCGGTTACTCTTGTGATATCTTCAATTGTATTGCACCATCTCCCATTTTCATCTTCCATGCCTCGGATGGTATTCCTTTTTTTACGCAGTTTAGCTTTAGCATGAAAAAATTTTGTGTTGGTGTCGCCTCCATGTAGCCAATCTGTGCGACCTCGTTGGCGCCAATATTGTTCTTCCATTATTAGTAACTTCTCCAATTCTTTATTTAAGCTACGAATCGAAGAGACCGTAGCATCAGATTGAGGCGCTGAGTATAACAATTCAAGTGATTTGCGGATGGAGATGATACGTTTAGATAAATTTCCGAGTTTGCATTTGCTCCACCGTTTGAGACTATTTGCGCATTTTTGCAAGCCACCCAGGAAAGAACTAGCCGAACCTGTAAACACATGACTTTTCCATGACGTTGCCACTATTTCGTTGCATTCATCGTCTCGAAGCCAACCTGGTTCAAAACAGAAGCCTCTTCCTCGTTCAAGACCCCTCGGACCAGGACGTAAGTCTAAGAGCAGAGCTCTGTGATCCGACCCCCAAAACTCCAAGTGAGAAAGGTGGTAATCAGGGAAAAAGGACCACCAATCAATGTTAGCCACTCCTCTATCCAGTCGCTCTTGGATATTAGCAGCACCTTTGCGGCCATTATTCCAAGTCATCTGAGCACCACTAAAACCCAAATCTCGAAGACCACAATCATCGTGGGCCAGCCGAAAATTGATCATCGAATTATTGCTCTTGTTTGATCCACCCAACTTCTCATCACTACTCAAAATGGCATTAAAATCTCCTACACAACACCAAGGAACCCCAGGTAACGGTGTAAGACGCCGAAGTAAATCCCAGGAATGCCGTCGTCGACACGTCTTTGGATTCCCATATAACTCCTGTTAATTTCCACGGCCGTTCCCACGCCACCATGACTAAACAGTCAATATGGCCTCAGGAAAAACTCCGAACATCAACATCTATCTCATCATTCCTACATAAAGCAAGCCCTCCACGACGACCCATGCTATCAACATGAATGCTGTGAGGATAACCAATCTTATACTTGATCATACTATCATATTTCCCCCAGAGATGAGTCTCCATAAGAAAGACCACAGTAGGTTGTGAGCTGCGTATAAGCCCACGTAATTCTTCGAATGCGCCGGGGTTACCCAGGCCCCGGGCATTCCAAGATAATGTTTTCATAATGCCCGGCGACCGATTCCAACTGATTACAAACATCACCCAACACCCGTCTATGTTTAAAAGATGCATCCCCAGAAAAAGAATCAATACCTCTCCTCTTTGGAGTCGAGGCAGTCTTGAAGTTAGTATGTCTCAATGCTCCTTTAGCTCCTCCTGCACGTGCCTGTGCGTTTCACTTTCTTCCTTTCCCTGGTTCGGTGTGCCTGAATACTCCAGACTGAAATGAAAAGGTTGTGATTGGAAATGCCTCTGGTTCTGATGCGGCTGTAGCTACCACACTTTGACTATCATCATAACCCAATTCGTTGCCCTCCTTTAAACCAACTAGCGGAAGCGGTCCATTAGTCATATCCAGACCAACCATTTTTTCCAACCCAACAACATCCACCGGCCCAGCAAGCGTATTGGGCTCAATTGGCCCAGCAGTCCCAGATAAAGAGTGTGGATCCCTCCTGTCTCACAAGTCCACCTACAATTATCATTTGTCCCCACCCCTTGATTACTGGGATTATTGAACCTTCGAATCGGTCTTCGAAGTCAGAGGCGGGGGCCTACCACCTCCTTAGAACCATGCTCCAGATCGGCGGATTCAGAAGCAGAGTCAAAAGAGTGGTTGTGGCGTCGGTTTTTTTGGAAGAGTCGGTTGTAGTGGACCATCATCCTGAAACTCGTAAGACCGCCATCGTCCGTTGGAAACCCTGAAAGTTCTTTCTCCCCGAGAGTTGGTTCCATGGTCTCTTCCCCCGTGTCGTTTTGGAGGTCTATTAAAGTGAGACGCCCGAAGCCAGGTTCCATAATTAAGAGTTTGTGGATTCGATAGATTTATTCCTTGACGCTGATTACACTCCTTTTAAAGAATGGCCAAACTTACCACAAATGAAGCAGAAGTCTGGAAGTCTCTCATATTTGAACTCCACCCACACAATCCTAGCGTCATCTCCCAGCAGAACTCGGGATGGCTTAGAAATATCTACTCGAACAAATTTGCCAAAGCACTGTCCATTCTCATCGGTCTCCACGTCCAGACATACTCCCACTCTATCCTCGATCAGTTCACCAATATCCCTGGTTCTCCCAAATAAAGGGAGATTATGTAGTTGGATCCAAAAGCTCGTAAGAGAGTAGTCATTCCAATCCGTGTCAGTAACATCGTCGATAGGCTTCAAAACTAGTTGGCACGTGTTGAAATTCCACGGTTCTTTCTCCAGGATGTTCTCTCTGTCCACAGAGTCCTCAAACGTAAACAGGAAAGTATTGTGGCCAATCTCCTTAATAGAAACTCCTTTCTCAGGATTCCACAGATCCAATATAGTTTCCTTAAAAGCATTTTTTGTTGAAAGGCTTATGGGCAAGAAGCCTTCCAATGATTCCCCGCGTCACTACTTTTCTTCCTTTTGTTACCACCGTCTTGGATACACCGATGACCTCGCTCTCTTCCTCAGTTATCGACAAATTTTTCCACCTCCCCACGATATCATCCATCGTAGATACCAATATTCACCAAGCAGAGATATTCGAAAAAGGAAACGAGAAGGCTAGACATCACTCGCGAGAGAGAAAACGACAGAACACTAATTATTTGAAACATTAATAAATACTTGCAATTCGTCACTTAACAGTAGCAATCGTATCTCTCAAACTCGCAATAGAATTTAAGATATGGAAAGACTATTTGATATTAGAATAATTAGTTGAAACGGGCTAGATTAAAAGTATAACAAAAATGAAAAAAAAAAAATTGCACTTAAAAATCAAACGAAAGTGCAAATAACTATTATTTAATAGTTAATCTTAATGTGGAGTGGTCATCTTCTTAGTCTCTCATATTTTGAATGAAATGAATTCAAATAGTTATATATATATATATATATATATATATATATATTGATATATACGTGAATAGAAGTAAAAAAAGCAGTCATCATAGCAATAGTAAAAGATAGTATTCTCACTATCTTTCAAGGCGTATAAATAGAGACTTTAATCATTATTCTCTTCATCCCAAAACTTGAAAGCATTTCAAGTTCTCTTTTCTAATTAAATCTTTTCTTTCTCTTTATTTCTCCTTTCAAAGAGAGTAGAGTTTCTTTGTGAAATAGGAGGTTTCAAAAAGTGACGGTATAAAGTGTGAGTGAGAAAATACCTAAGAGAAAATGCTTAAGTGCATTTGGGTCATTGGGTAGAAAAAAAAAAAAGAAAATCTATATGATTATAGAAACTTTTCATATAGTGAAATTCTTTTCTGAGAGACAATGATTTTTCTCCTGATTTGAGAATTTTCCACTTAGATTCTTGTATTGTGAGATTGGTTTATATTTCTTATTATTATTTCTCTATTATTCTGACATTTCTTTGAGGTGAGATCCTAGGAATGGTGAATCTGGGCGAATCTGAGTCAGTCAGATTCCCAACAAATGGTATCAGATACAGGTTCTTTGATACACTATAGCTTGGTTTTAGTCTAAGAAATTTTGTATAAGGATGTTGTGTTCAAGTAGGAGCATTTGGACTCTTTAATCCTTCTTGAAAATTTTCTTAGCGGTTTTTCAAGTTAGAAGTACGAAGCAAGATGTCAGGAAACAAGATTTCAATTCCAGTTAGAGCTGATGTGGAGAAATTTGATGGGAACATCAATTTTGGTTTGTGATAAATACAAGTCAAGGATTTATTGATTCAATCTGGATTACACAAGGTTTTGAAAGGCAGAGAGGCTTATAAGGATAGAGATTTTGAGAAATCCAACATGAGCGATGAAGACTGGAATGATTTGGATGATATAGCTGCAAGTGCGATACGTATGTGTTTGGCCAAAAATTTCCTCGCAAATATACTTGGAATAATGACGGCCAAAGATCTCTAGAGAAAGCTTGAAGAATTATATTAGACGAAAGGTATCTCAAATCAAGTGTACCTAAAAAAGCAGTTTCATACATTACGTATGAATATAGGTACGAAAATTTTTGATCATCTAAGTATCTTGAATTGTATCGTTTCTGAATTGGAGGCTATTGGAGTGAAGATTGAAGATGAAGATAAGGCATTACGATTAATCTAGTCTTTTCCACCTTCCTATGAGCATATGAAACCTATTTTGGTGCATGGAAATGAGATTGTAGTTTGTTCTGAGGTCACAAGTAAACTTTTGTCTGAAGAAAGAAAGTTGACAGGTAGTGGAAGTAATGTTCTACCTGAAGGCTCTGCCAAGAGCCTTGGCAGTTGACACTAGAAAGAAAAACTCCATGAAAAAGAATGTAATCTGTTGGAAGTGTGGACAATCTGAGCATTTAAAAAGAAATTGTCAAAAAGGTGGAGCGGGCTCGGCTAAAAGCTCTAAATATGGTGATACTGCTAATATTGTCTCCTATGTTAGAGATGATGATCTTGTCCTTTGATCATGATATGTACATCCTCATGGCATACCGCTAATCTCCAAAGATGCCATGAAAGAGGATGTGTCATAATTAGGGGCAGTAAGTTTGCACATAGGTATTGGTTTGACATTGATGTAAGGTGTGTGCTGAATGATGTCAATAGCTGATGGACTCCTGGAGAAGCCAAACATGGGAGTCAGCACCATAATTATCAGCAAAATTCTTTCGACATAAGCCGATATGAAATTCTTAGAATTCATCAATTCTAAGTAGTATGTATACTCATATGGTGGAGTATGATTGTCAGTAAGGACAATGATAGCAATATAAGCTATGAGATGAGACGTATGTGAAGACGTGATTAAAATCAAGTCTTCAAGTGGGAGATTGTTGATATATGTGTGAATAGAAGTAAAAAGGGTAGCCATCATAGCAATAGTAAAAGGTAGGGTTCTCACTATCTTTTAAGGCCTATAAATAAAGACTTCATTCATCATTCTCTCCATCCCAAAACTTGAAAGCATTTCAAGTTTTCTCTTCTAATTAAATAATTTCTCTCTCTTTATTTCTCTTTTCAAAGAAAGTAGAGTTTCTTTGTGAAATAGGAGGTTTCAAAGAGTAGTGGTATAAGGTGTGAGTGAGAGAATATTTATGTGAAAGTGTTTGGGTGTATTGGGGTCATTGGGTAGAAAAGAGAGAAATCTATGTGATTGTAAAAACTTTTCGTATAGTGAAATTCTTTTTTGAGAGAGAGTAGTTTTTCTCTTGATTTGAGAATTTTCCACTTCAATTCTTGTGTTGTGAGATTGATTTCTATTTCCTATTATTATTTCTCTATTATTCTGACATTTCTTTGAAGTGAGATTCTAGGAGCGGTGAATCTGGGTCAATCAGATTCCCAACAAAAAATATATATATATATATATATATTTATATGTTGCCAATCCAATAGGTATTTTTTTACCTAAGGGTAGGTATTTTTTTTTAGCCGTTGGATCACTATCTAATAGTGATCCAATTGCTATAATGAAGTGCATGAAAAACGTGCATCATTAATGCTTTTTCTCTCTTACTTTTTACAATAAAAAAATATGCATGCTAAATTTTCATTGGCCAAATTGATACTTATGCATAGGTTAAAAAAAAAAAATACCTACTGGAATAGTGCCCATATATATATATATATATATATATATAACATGTATAGCAGTCTTTGAGATCATAATTATCTACGTTACAGTGATTTAATCTTCTGTTTCATCTACTTTACATTGATGAAATCTCTTATTTCATCATCTATATTCCTTCTTTTTTTTTTGAAAAGACATCTATATTCTATTTTATCTATGTACTTTATGCATTAATTTTGTCCTATAGTTTAGTCTCTAATATATATACTGATTTCGTCATCTAATCTAGCTAAATATTCCATCAACTAACTTATTATTTCATCGTCTAATCTTAGCTAAGATTTTGTCAACAAAAATTTGACTTCTATTTCTTTCTTCTTTTGCATGATCTATTTTGGACATATTTTTGACACTGCCCGAACTTGTCAACAACAATTCTGGCTTCCGAATTCCTCTAGGTAGTTACTCAAAGCATTTCAAGAGGATTGAACCTTTAGTAACGGAAATGTCACTACAGATGGAATGAGCATGCATCTTCGCATAAGTTCATCCTTCTAGCTCAAGCGTTAGTCATAACAATCATACAGAAAAAGGACACAAATATCTGTCAATGGACAGCCTGCTAAAAAATAGTGCCTGACCATTCCATTCAAGCTACTGGTAGTCAAGAGGGGATCTTGAACTTTCGAGTTGGAGTGCATCTCGCTGATTGGAAATCACAAATGGAAGAAATTCAGAGACACGACGGCTTTATTGTCGAACCACATTACAATCTAGTGTTCCTTTATTGCTTTCAGTTTTTCAAATGTTCAAATAATTCACCAACTAATTGAGCTAAGCAAAAGGAACTTGGTGATCTAGATACTTTGACTTTTCAGTTATAGTTATAAATTAAAAAGATTATTTTGCAAAAACTTTGAAAATAAGGGACATTAATTTTGCAAAGGTTACACTTTCTTTCTCAAGTGCTCTGCCAAAAAAGATAATAGTAATAATAATTCGCAAAGAGCTCCATTTAATTTTGCAATTTACACAAGATTGGAGACTTCAGTGTGAATCTTTTAAAGTTTAGCTGTCAAAAAGGGACACGTTTATATTCGAATAATTTCCAATTTCCAAACATTTGGAAATTATGGGGCAGTGATAATGTATTTCTAAGGAAGAGCTTATGTGAAAACATCAAGTACTATTGAAGATTTATCTTTACCTATTTGACCTCACAAACAAAGCAGCCAGCGTTCTTCACTAATGTCTTACCTCGAAAAAACATGTTGAATGGAATGACTTTCGAGTCCTTGGATCGTTTTGGGTACTTGCGGAGAACTGGAACCTTGGAGAAAAGCAAATTTGGCCCTCTCATTACGCCATTCCATTTCAGTAACAAATAATTTACATATCATTCCAGCCTGCTTTATTTTCTGGACATGGTCAAGCGTTTTCTCACTTTTCGGTCTTGAGATACTGAAATCGGATAGCATTTCTATGACAATTATAAGAGCTTATTTATTTTATTACGAATAAAAATAATCATATACACCGAAGCTCTTTCAGATTTTCACTCCTATAAAAATTAGTTGTGCTTATGTATGCCGGTAAAGCTGGAAGCTTTTCGTGCCTCCAGCGACTATATACAAAACAGAAATAGATTTAACAACTATATACTTACAATAAAACTGTAGATGAATTAGCCTAAATTGCTTCAAGGGGGAAAATAAACTTGCTTACTTCAACAGATCAGAAACATCCTTCCTAGATTTGATAACAACTGGAGAAGCAGCAAGTCCTTTTCGCTTGTCTGAAACCTGTGATCGGTCAATTTTCTTATCTATGCTTTCATTTTCACAAGATTTAGAAGGAGATGATCCAAATATCTGCACTGTTAAGCTTCCACCTATAACAATAAGAGTAAGTGACTGTAAAAGAAAACGAATTTATATACCTTAACTCAGAAATAACGTCCGTTCAGATTTACCTTATTTGGACTTATTTGACTAGCATACGAGGTACATATATATACATATATAAATTTATTTAGCAACGAATCCAAGGAATTAGATTACATCTGATCTTTCTCGGGATTCAAAAAAATTTATAAGAGAAAAGGGCTAGCCCACCGAAGGAAAAACTCACATACTACATTTCATTCAATAATTTGAAATTTTTTATACCCGAAACACAATGGAAAGTTAATGATTAATGACCGGTGACAAAAATATGTTAAATCTAAATCAGATAATGAATTCTAACAACAAATCAAATCCCCAAGATAAATATTCTAAAAATAAATATCATTTACCTAGAACGAGAGCAGCCCCAATCCAACCAGCAGTACCCCACCTTTCACCAAGGAGAAACCATGCAAAACCCCCGCCCCAGACTGGCTCCAAGGCATAAATAATTGCAGTTTCTGTAGCTGACACATCACGCATTGCAGCCATCTGAACAATAAAGCATGATAGTGAAAAGGCATTGTCTATTTGAGAATTTAATACTGACGAGGAAAAATCTTAAGCTGGAGGCACGTAAAGACTAAAGATTTATTGATTCTGTTATTTTAATTTTATTTTCATATTCCTGTCCTACAGATTCAGCTTCTTCAGGCCACACTGCCAATCGTCCCACAAGCTCCAACATAGTTCTAAGGAGTTCAATGACTAAACATATAAATGTAGCAATTCAATCCAAAGCCATTATACGCAGAAGAAAAGGCATTGAGAGTGTTACGTTATTTTAACTTTTAAGGATACAATAATGACCGTCAATCACCACATCACAGAGAGAGAGCCTCGTGATGATTACCCATAGCCAACCCAATCATTCGAACAGAACAACAATAAGTTGGTTTTTGTTTTATTTTTATTCTCTCTTGTAAAAATTCTTTTGTGGAAGGAAGATGAAGTCAACTTGAACACGTGGGATTGGGAATAGCCACAACACAGAGAGCCTCATGATGATTACACATAGCCAACCCAATCATTTGAATAGAATGGCAATAAGACAAGTTGATTTTTGTTTTATTTTTATTCTCTTGTAAAAAAAAAAAAACGTTCGTGGAATGAAGGTGAAATCAACTTAAACACGTGGGACTGGGAGTGACCAAATAAGTTCACTTCTAAAGCCTTTGAAACTTATTTATTTTCAAGCAACTGAGAAAGTACAATACCTCCCCCCATAAGCATAACCCAGATGAGAAAATGCCCGTGTATAGTGCGGGTATCCATGGAAAGGCAATCATCCAGTCCCAAAATTTTGTAAATGTCCATAATGATGGATCGCACTCTTGTAAGCCTCCTGACCAACCTCCAACAAGATACCATGTTGTTGACAAGACAGCAACAACACAAACCTGAATAGAACCACAGAAGTTTTGGAACTTTAGTGCTGCATGCCAATTACCAATGATTAACAAATGCTTTAGTTCAATAATCAACAGATATATGGACACAAAAGACAATGTACACTGACCTCATATCCAAGGAGAGGTAAGAATTTCTCTTTCTTGGTGCGTCTTGCTATGTGTTCAGTTCTTAGCATATGTACACCAAAAAATAGCGCACTTAAGAAGTTCAAAAGATCTCCAACCTGAAAAATAGCAAATAAATCTGATAAAGAGAAAGAGAGTAACATGTTGCCCTTGATCAATTATGCATGTGTAGTTTACCAGTCAAACAAAGCTTGATTTCGGATTATTTGACAAATTTTTTTCATCATCAAATATCCCCTCAAAACTAAAGGACACTTACACAAGGGGGAGATCCACTGGATTCAAGCATTGCAACTCCTAAGACAGACATGAGAGCTGCAAACCAAGTACGGGCAGGAACAACCGCTCCTAGCATACCATCAAGCAATGGAACCACAATTACCTGATCAATTCACCCAGAGTATGCCAAAATTGTACCTTCAGGTACTCCTTCATATGAAAAGGATTTGCATTTGTGTATATAGTATTAACTTTAAAATACTTGATGCTCGTTAATAAACTTACTGTGAGCATCGATAAGAATGACGCACGTCCTGCATCAGATGTTAGCAGCCCTAGTGCCTGCATTAGATATCCTAGACTAACCCAGAAACCCAACTCAATCCCAGCATTACGAGTATGAATGTCATTTTGTGATTGCAACAAAAAAGGGATGAACGGGATGGCAGACAAAGCAAATCGCACAACAGTGAAGGATGCTGGATCAACTATTGCTTCAACCTCCTTCACGACTGGAATGCTGCTGGCTGCAAAAAGAGAATATTAAAAGTTCAAAATCATGGCATAAACTTTCAGTGCAGGGTATGACGAGTTGTTTATCAAACATAAAAGGGCTTCTTATAAGCTAGCTTTCATAACAGTTTATAAAATCTGTGAATGAAATTGCAATAAACAAGTAGAAGTCAAAGAAAAATCTGGCCCAAAGATTGATCTACTAGACAAGCTCCAACCACCATAAATGAAAATACCCAATGGCAAGCACATGTAGAACAAGGTCAGCTAATTCAAGAAAAGGTATAATGCTAGCATCTACCAATGAACTGATAGCCGTAACTGTCAGCATATTCATTCAAAATTATTCAACTTTCTACTTCTATTGCTTAATAAATGACGTCATTTTTTCTCCCATTTCCATTGGAAATTATTTTGTAGCGCAAATAACTTGGTATAAAATCCAATATTTTAAGTCACTAGAATTGGCATTGCCAAAAACACCCCATGAAATCATTCAAAAACGAAAATCCACATAATTCTGATTGAGCCGGATGAGATAAAACTGCAATCCCCTAGATGAAAGGCATACAATAACTGATCTACACCCACTAATATCATTCAAATCCCCCCAAAATTAGCAATTGACATTATAAAAAATCAGCAGTCCATGTATCAAACCATTACTAGAAGTAAGATATAGAATTGCAAACTAATTTCCCTAAACGTAGCTACCACCTAAGAAAAATGCCATATTCTCCCACAAAAATGAATCATACCAATCCATTTGCTTACAAAATTTCTTAATTTGCAGAATAAAACAGCTTATAGCATAAAACCCATAAATCTCACTTTTTTTACTTAAACAAAAAGAGAGAGAGAGAGAGAGAGAGAGAGAGAAAGAGAGAGAGAGAGAGAGAGAGGGAGATTACCATAAACGAGGGTGACGACGTTGAGCATAATGATGCTCCTAACTTTCTTGGAGGCGAAAAATATCCTCCGCCAGAGAGATCGCTTCCCAAACAAGGTCTTGAAACTCAGCCTCCGTTTCCTCTCTCTTTCGGATCCATTTCCCAGAACCGTCTCCAATTTCGAACTCGTACAGGGACCATCTACTTGTACGGACTTCCTTAGTCCCTGTTTGGGCCCAGGAACCCGGGTCGGTGACGAAGAAGAATCCCGTAAAGAGGAAGCGCTGAAACGGTGTCGTTTTCGCTGGGTAGTGAGGAAGGAAAATAGAACAATGGGGTTGCTTAACGAAGAAGAAGACACTTTAACAGGGGTCGAGGTTGATGAGGACCATGACCATCCACCACTGAGTGATTGGGAAGCCATGGCCGACGCTCAGAAAGAGAGCTCGCACTCTCTCCGGGCTCGACTCCAGGGCAACTGAGATCGTCAACCAAATATAAAACTAGTTAGAGTTAAACACGTGGCCAAGATACGAAGACAAACGAGCCGTGTAATTACGAGAATGCCTCTTGTAAATGTGTCCGAATCTGAGTGGCGTACTATAAAGAGTTATTTTGGCTGCGTCGTAGACGAAACATCTGACCAACCGGTGGCTGTCGTTTCACGAAGTGTGGGTAATCCTTCACTTTCAAAGTTCTAACTTTCACTTAGGTTCATTAAAAAAAAATGCAACCAAATTATCTACAAACAATTTTTTTTTTTTTTTGTGACAATCGAAATTCTAATGAGAAGGGAAAAGAAAAGATAAGTAAATAAATCAATCAATAAGACAAGCACAAAAAAAATGAAGACAAGACAAGCTAAAGCGTTCAAACCGAAATTAGAACATTAATTTTGACCATCACGAAAATAGTAGCCTTATATTTACTCAAAATATAATAATAATAATAACTATTTTTTTATAAAATAATAATAATACCTATTATAACAATAATCGATTGATTTTATCGAGTTATGAGATCTCTGACCTTATGAGTTTTTTTTTTTCCCTTTTTATTTTGATGGAACTTTTTAACTTTTTCAAAATTCTATCTACCACTCAAAAGTTTGCTTATGTTTTTCAAATATGTCTCTCAAAGATTTATCGGCTTCAAATAAACAATAATTAACGTATTAAGGCATGTAAATTTTTGTTTATCTTTAAAAATTTCATAGAATTATTTGAAATTTGAAAGTATATATTGTGATAATTTATTTGTACGTGAGTTTAGCTACTTATTTTGGGATATTATAGATTTGGTTTTCATATTTCTTTTTTGTCTGTTAAGTTTTTCTAATTTACCGAATAATAGACTTTTTGACAAATTATCTCTTTTTTTCCTTTCATTTTTTCGAGTGTAACACTTTATTTTGACATAATTGAATTTGGTTCATTTTTCATCAAATTTAACAAAAATTGTATCATTTTTGGCTAGAATTTTTCTCCCATTATTTTTTTTTTAAATCCCCCGACTAGCCTTTTATCACCATGTTTTTCCATTAGAATTTGAGACCGAAAATATCAAAAGAAGTAGAGTTGAGTCATTAAACTTCAGTAGTTGAAGCACGGATAATGAGTGAGGCCTTCTCTAGTTATTCACGAAAATTTTGATAGATTTCAACGAAATCAAAAGGCAAACCAACTACAGTGGCTTCAATCAATATCTCCTCCCCTTCTACAACTTCTCTTTCATGCCCCTAGTGTGTTTTTCTATCCTTTACTGGAGTTGTATACGGATTAAATCTAGTTTTCGTGTTAAACCCCATCTGGTATTTGATGTATTTTGGGATTTCTTAGCTTTTATTAATTTTTATTCTCTAAAGTTTTTTGTTAGAATATAATTTGATAATCAAAGTTTTTATTTTTATTATCTTAATCTTGTTTATGGTACTACATTTTCTATTTTTCTTTATTTTTGATGATAGAAACCAGATTCCGATTATGTTTCCGGTTTATCCTAACTTCCACTTTATTCTGTTGCTTTTGTCATTAAGGGTCTGTTTTATTGCAGATAGTAATGGTAATAGTAATTAAAATAGAATGAAAAAAAAAATGATAATGTAATTATGTTGTTTGGTAGAA
The DNA here is from genome assembly GCA_002914805.1 of Parasponia andersonii. Classification (NCBI taxonomy): domain Eukaryota; kingdom Viridiplantae; phylum Streptophyta; class Magnoliopsida; order Rosales; family Cannabaceae; genus Trema; species Trema andersonii. The sequence continues at coordinate 85,310 of JXTB01000629.1, read as the reverse complement.
GTGACCGAATTAGTAAGTGAATGGACATTCTTATGTTTGGTTAACTATGAAAAAAAATAAAATTAGTTGTATAATGATAAAAATATTCTTCATTTTAATTATTTTAAATTACTTTTAGCATTCAACTATTTCATTAAATTATTTTACATTTAGTATTATTTTATTTAAAAAAAATTATTTTATTAATTATTTTATTTTTTTGTTAAATTATTTTA